>VMDR010032476.1:0-11696 GCA_007922815.1 Macrotus californicus
ATGCAAATGTGGTTAAAAGATGTTGTAGCACCAACATAATGATTTTTAAGCAGGGACTCAGATAAAAGTCAAGGATTTGGCTCACATGACCTGTTCAAATAGAAGATTAACAGGGTTGATGTCAGTCACGTAAGAGTGAATGAAGTCATTCCATTGTTAGAATTCCTTAAGAATATTAGTCATTTTCCATAGAGAACTTAGAGGTAAAACACTAACACTGTGACTTGTTTATCTAAAAAACAATATTTATTAAGAACCCAATATATAACAGATTCTGAGTTAAGTGCTACTGTGGGGATATGAGTCAAACAAGACAGGATCAATCCCTGCTTTTTCGGAGCTCAAAGGCCTGTGGCAGCATATGAGCGAGTATGCAAAGTGCAGTAAAGAAACCCTACTGGGTCCCAGAGATAGTGTAATGACTTCTGTGGGGGAGTATGGCTGACCTTGGCCCCTGACATTCACTTTTCCCTTGGGGGATCCCATTCATCGCTGTTCTGATACAATGGCCTTAGGAGACATTGCCCTCCCCTTTACAAATCAGCCCCAGAAAAATCACACATGCCCCTTCTCCTACACAATTCAGCTAATGCTTGTCTGTGTTTGCGATGGTTGATTATATGTGTCAACTTGACTGGGCTACAGGATGCCTAGATACCTGGTAAAAACATTATTTCTGGGTATGTCTGAGAGGGCTTCTCAGGAAAATGAGCATTTAAATCAGTAAACTAAGTAAAGAAGAACTACCTTCCCCAACGTGAGTGGACATCAGCCAGTCAGTTGAGGGCCCAAATAGAACAAAGGCAGAAGGGCAAATTTGCTCTCTCTATTTGAGGGAAGATATCAGATTTCACCCGCTGTGGGACATCAGTGCTCCTGGTCCTCAGGCTTTCAGATTCAGATCATGATTTACACCATTAGCTCCCTGATTCTCAGGCCTTTGAGGTCAGACTTAATTATACCACTGGATCTCCTGAGTCTCCAGCTTATGGATGGCAGATCATGGGACTCCTCAGCCTGCATAACTATGTGGTCCATATCTCATAATAAATCTTCTCTTATATCTGTCTGTCTATCTATCTACCTATCTATCTATCTTATTGATTCTGTTTCTCTGGATAAAAATTTGGGAGGGATATCTCAGGAGCAAGGAGTCCCAGCCCCACACCAGGCCATGCAGCCCAGGGTTCCAGTGCCAGGAAGACAAGTCACCACAATGTCTGCCTGCAAAAACCAGTGGGGATTGACTCAGTAGAATAAACTTCTGGAGCCCCAAGCAGTTCCTCTTAAAGAACCCACACATGGACTCACCTTCTCAGATTCATTCCCTCTGAACTCCAGCCCCAGGGTAGCAGCTTGAAAGGCACCAGTGGCATATAGGGAGAAACTGAAGTGTCTGGCATGAAGGCAAGCAGAGACCATTGCCCCTTTTCTGACCCTCCCCTGCAGAGCCAGCAAGGTGGTGCCATATTGAGACTCTATCATCCTGGCCGACACTGACATGCTTTGGAGATCCCCAGAGACTTCTCCCCACCCAGTTTAGGGGCTCACCCAAGCTGCTTCCCATATACATGGCTGGTCTTGGCTCATGCTTCACAACTTCCTAAATCCTATCAAACATCCAGCAGATGACTTTAATGAGTGCTAGGCCCAGCACTAGCAACAGCCAGGCTAAATTCACAACTTGGTTTTGTCTGGGAATCTCCAAGCCCAGCACAAGTAGTGGCCATCTCAGATTGCTTTATAACTCAGGCAGGGTAGCCCTGGACAAAACACAATTGGGGGCTGACCTTGGCCTGTACCACCCAGCAAATCCCAGGGCCAGAGCACCCAGTGGACAGCTATAGACCACATGGGAGTACCATCACCCTGACCCTGCACAGCTGATCCTCCACAGTGGGTGGAGGTTGGTAGTCACTGGTCACAGCCAGTTTTTGCAGCTGACTGACCCAGGTAAATCCCTCTCATTAATCTGCCAACAGCAACCAAGGTTCAACTACAAGAAGAGGGTGTACTTAGCCCACACGAAGGGTGCACCTCAACTACCCGGCTTGGGTGATAGGGGAGGCTGTGCCACTAGACCCTATAGGATACCTACTATGTTAGGCAACACTACCAAGACACTGAGTCAAAGCAGCTCTACCTAATACATAGAAACAAACATAGTGAGGTTGCAAAAACAAGGAGACATAGAAACATGGCCCAAATGAAAGAACAGAAAGAAACTCCAGAAAAAGAGCTAAACATAATGGAGATGAGCAATTTATCAGATGTAGAACTCAAAACACTGGTTATAAGGATGCTCAAGGAACTTAATGAGGACCTTAACAGCATAAAAAGATCCAGTCAGAAATGAAGGATACACTAATTGAAATAAAGAACAATTTACATGGAAACAACAATAGAGTGAGTAAAGCCAAGAATCAGTTCAGTGATTTGAAACATAAAGAAGCAAAAAACAATCAGAACGAGAAGAAAAAGAATCCCCCCAAATGAGGATACTGTAAGCAGCCTGTGAGACAACTTCAAGAGGTCTAACATTCACATCATAGGGGTGCCAGGAGGAGAAGAGAAAGAGCAAGAAATTGGAAATCTATTTGAAAAAATATGAAAGAAAACTTCCCTAATTTGGTGAAGGAAATAGACATGTAAGTCCAGGAGACACAAAGAGTCCCAAACAAGATGGATGCAAAAAGGCCCACTCCAAGACACATCATAATTAAAAAGCCAGAGTTTAAAGATAAAGAGAGAATCTTAAAAGCAGCAAGGGAAAAGAAGTTAGTTGCCTACAGACGAGTTCTCATAAGACTGTGAGCTGATTTCTCAAAAGAAACTTTATAGGGTAGAGGGGACTGGCAAGAAATATTCAAAGTCATGAAAAGCAGGGACCTACAGTCAAGATTGCTCTTCCTAGCAAAGCTATCATTTAGAATTGAAGGGCAGATAAAGATCTTCCCAGACAAGAAAAAGCTAAAGAAGTTTACCATCACCAAACCATTATTATATGAAATGTTAAAGGGACTTATTTAAAAAAAAGAAGATTAAAACTATGAACAGTAAAATGGCAAAAAACACATATCTATCTATCTATCTATCAACAATTGAATCTAAAAAACAAACTAAGCAAACAAGATGAAAGAGACAGGATCGTGGATACAGAGTATTTTGATAGTTGCCAGATGGGAGGACCATGTGGGGGAATGGGTGAAGAGGTGAGGGGACTAAGAAGTACAAATAGGTAGTTACAGAATAGCCATGGGGATGTAATGTACACTATAGAAAATGGAGTAGCCAAAGAACATATACACATGACCCGTGGACAATGGTGTGTGGACTGCTTGAAGGAATGGGGAGGCTGGGTAGAACGGTGCCAAGGGGGAAGAATTGGGACAACCATAGTAGCACAGTCAATAAAATATAATTTTAAGATGTTGTGTTTTTATTTGTTTGTGTTTACTGGCTGCTAAATAACAACATTGTCAGTGTCCCAAAGTACTAGGTTATCACTTCGAAGTTTCCCAGGGCTTCCTCCCTGCCTCCTTCCTGTCCAGTCTCCAAGTCTGTGACAGTTTACGTCTTATCCCTCCATGACATCTAGACTCCTTAGAGACTAGGCTTAAAAGACAAGGTCCTGAGAAAGGAAGGAGCCCCCTCTCCTTCCTGAGAGCCACCTTTCTAGCCATTTCCTGTCCTAGTATGATTAACATTGAGGCTTCCCCGTGCCCCCAGGCCTCAGCCCACATCCCAGCAAGAGGCAAGACAAATAATCACAAAAGAATTTATGAGTCCAGTATCCGGCCCTGAAAGTAGCAAAAGGGGCTTGTTCCTTTCTACAGGTGGAGGAAGGAAGGCCACCCAACCAAGAGAGGAATGGTGAGGGGAAAGGGGGCAGGAAACAAACAGGTCATTCAGACCCAGAAACTTCCCTGTGGTTCTAGATCAGGCTAATAACAGAGTCATCGTTTGATTTCACATCCTTTTCCTCTCTCCATATTTACTTTAGAATCAAAGTGAATAAAAATGGGGTTATGCTTCCCATTTTTCTTCCTTTGGTAAAAACTTCTCAGCCTGAGACCGTTGAAAATGCCTGAACTTGTCACAAAAGTAGTTTTGACTACCGTGAGATGTGCCTTAAACTAAGACTGCCCCACTCTCACACGCTTAGATTTCCTTTCCCCTCTTCAACCCTCAGACAGAAATTCTAACTGATTACTATGTGATTTTTCTTAGGGAGCAAAAGCAAACTTCTGCTTTCCACCAAAAGTACAGCTGACATTAAAAAGGCTGATGTATCAGGTAGGCTGAAAAAAGCAGACCCTTTCTGTTTGATGCTCAGCAAAGCTCCAAGCTTCAGAATTATATTTATATTGCTATAGCTTCCACCAACACTTCTGAGGAAATATTGATCTATCAGGTTCCTAATTAGCTTCCATCAAAGTGCCCTTGATCTTTTGTTGGATTCTGAGATTCCTCAGTTATGCCCATTTCCCAGCTCCTTTCACCGTTCTTCTTGGTCACAGCCTGCCACTCAGGGGTGTATTCATCCCCCTGGAGTGGCCATGAGAAAAAGCAGTGGGTGTTGGGGCCAGTGCTGATGAGTTACTAAAGACCAGTACCACATGCTCTAAGCCACACTTATGTCCTTTCCCATAGGCTTCCCCCAGGCAGTGGTTCATCCTGTACTCACATTCCACCTTCTGTAGGACTTAAAACCCCTCCCAATCTTCACCCGTCCCAGGAGCAGCTGTGTTAACCATACTAGTTTTCCTGCATGGCATACTATGGGCAGATGGTGACAAAGGAATGAGGAGGGCAAGTTCCCTGGCAATTTGGCAACAAATTAAAAATTATTATACCATATCACTTTTTAAATAAAAGAAATTGAATATGAAATTAAAAAGTGAATGTGTTTCCTGATTCATCTGATTCAAAGCACTAATACAGTTTCTAAGTGAGTAAAAAGTAGTAAAATAACAGTAAAAGAATTTAACTAAAGTAACAGCTCTGGCTGCTCTAATGAAATAACACAGACCGGGAGGCTTACAGAGCAGACATTTATTTCTCACAGTTCTAGCCTGACAAGTTCAAGATCAAGGTGTTGGCAATTCAGTTTCTGGTGAGGGCCCTCCTCCTGATTTGCAGATGGTCACCTTCTCTTACATGGATGGCAGGGAGAGATGTCTCACGCCGTGTCTCTTCCTGTTTTTATAAGGACACTAATTCCATCATGGGGACCCCACCCTCATGACCTCAACTAATCCTAATGATCTCCCAAAGCCCCCACCTCCAAATACATTGGGGTATAGGGCTCGAACATATGAATTTGGGGAAGACACAAACATTCAGTCTATAACAGTAATTTAAAGGATTAAAATCCATAAGGACAAAGAGAATAACAGAAGAGACAATAGAAGGAAGACAACAGATATACAAGAAAACTGGAGGGAGAGTGTTAACTGTCTTAGCTGACGGAAACCCGCGTGGCTGAAAGGATACAGGATAATAAACAAGCCAATTCTCTAGTAAACCGCTTTTTCACCCGCTACTCTTCCCCACTCCCTTTAGAAATAGAAGGCACCAAGTAATCTGGAGGTCGGGAGGAGTGGGGGATTACTTGAAAATGTGTTAAAGAGCACTTAGGCACCACGTCCTTTCTCTAGCCCAGGCCGCCAAGGAATTGTTTCTTTCTCACCCCAGGGAAAACTGGATTGTTACTCTCTGGAGAATAAGAATCAGAAAGTTTCTGTGCTTGGTCTAAGGAAAGAAGAAAGCATGGAAATGAATAAGAAGAGAGTAGAAAACGAGAAGATGAATTCAGGAGGTTCAATATCTGGCGAATATAAATTCCAGAAAGAGAGAACAAAATCAAGTGAGAAGACATTATTAAGGAAGGAAGGAAAGATGAAGAAAAGGAGGGGAAAGGGAGAGAGGGAAGAAAGAAGGAAAAAATTCATCACTAGCAGCCTTTCATTGTCTTCTCCAACTCACTGATTTTCTCCAGCAAAAGCTATGTAACTCCATATTCCTTATAAATACTCATTTGTCTTTTCCAAAATGTCTAAAACATTGCACCCTCTAGTGAAATCCCTTCACTAGCCTTCACTCCCTATCCCACACTAGTACAAAGTTTAACAATGGTAATAGTGCTACATGCCCAGGGTCATCTCCAGATGGTTGGTAAGTGACCTACCTTCAAAACTCCATTTCAGAGTCTGTTTCCTAGGACCACTCTGGCGAAATACTGTTCAGATTTGGGTTCCCTGGCAAGCAGACTCTGAGTCAGAGATTGATATGTAGAAAGTTCATTGAGTGATTTCTGTCGGGGAAGAGAAAATAGGGTTGGGTAAAGAGAGATGAGCTGCAATGCAGTCACATCAAAGGCTTCAGCTGGTCCCAGGCGGAGCTCAAGAGCGGGGATGGCTCTTCAGAATTGTTCCAAATTAAGGCCCAGGGGCTGGGCTTTGATACATGTACATTGACCAGGCATAAAATACTATCTGCCCCAGAAAGAGAGCCTGACTTTGAGCTTCCTAAGAGGGTAATTTGTGGGGAGGGACTTAGCTCCCAGCAATTGGGGGAGTAAGAGTTTCAGTCCTGGAGGAAGTATCCTACTATATCATTCATACAGCCTCCCAGGAGCTGTTGGAGCGATTTGAGAGGAATTTGAGGGACGAGAGAAGAGAAAGCTGGAGTTGCTATATAACAGATAGTAGGGCTACACCCTACTACACACACACACACACACACACACACACACAGATTCAGAAATATGTGTGTATATATACATAAATAGATAAATAAATGTATACACATGTGTATATATATGATATGCTTATACTGACCCATTTGCATACATATATTCCTTAGCTTTGTCACTGAGAGGACCTAGACACCCCGGTGGCAATGAGCACACCTCGTTCTGACGTGCTCATTCGTAAATACCGTTCTCCAATAAAAGGAAACAGGGCTCTTCGGAAGAGTGACGAACAAAGAAAATACCAGATGAGCCTGGAGCATCTTATGGTACCAGAAAAGGAAGTACTGCAAAGGAAGGTGGCCTGTGAAAAGGACACAAAGCCAACCCGGAAGAGCTCCCAAGAGCTAAAACTAGAACAAAGTAATAAAATAAATAATGATGATATTGAGTTATAATCCAAAGTTCAAAACTAATGCCCACAGGATCATACTGATATAAATAAATTAATAATTTAATGAATAAATAGAAGGAAAGGGATAACTTTTCCTTACAGAAGAACACAAGTTAATAAAGGTAGAAATGAGAGAGACAGAAAATCGCCACTGGAATACCACATGGACTGAGGAGAATTACTGTGAAATAAAGGATCATAATTTCCCAAAGGGAGCGACTAGCCACTACCACATTTACATTTTCCCAAGGCCATATATTTTGGTTACTGTATCAGTCAGGGTCTAAGCAGGCAAGAGATGGTGCACTCAAATTGTGAACTTAAAGGCGCTTAATGAAGACGTGTACAGAGGCATGTGCAGGTTTAAGGGAACCAACAAGGGAAGGCAACACATCCTGACTCATGGGTTTGAACAGTCAAGAGGAGGTACCACAGGCCCAGACAGAGCAGGAGCCCTGGAAGCAAGTTTATCTCAGAGAAACGTAGTTGCAGCAAAATGCACCCACTGCCAACACTGCAGAGAGAGACACAAGCAGGGAATGAGGCAAGTAAATACCCAGTCTCTCACTCTCCTGTCCTCTGAGCTCCTGTTGGAGCCTCCCATTGACACAGCCCAGCAAGAAGTCAGGAGGCAGGCAGTCCACAGAGGTTAGCACCTGGGACACACAGCAGGTCAAGAAGCATAGAGAATACTCTGGGAGGACAAATGAAGAATATGTTAACATAGATAAGGAAAAAATCATGAATTTTAATTTCATTAATTTGTGTTATGGGCTCAATTGAATCCCCCAAAAGATATGTTGAAGTCCTACCCTCCAGAACCTCAGAAGGTGACCTTATTTGGATATAGGGTCATTGCAGATGCAATTAGTTAAGATGAGGTCACACTGAAGTAGAGTGGTCCCTTAATTCAATATGACTGCTGTCTTAAAAAGAAGAGTCACAGAGACAGACACACAGAAAGGATGTCATGTGACCACAGAGGCATATATTTGAGTGATGCATCTATAAGCCAAGGAACATCAAAGATTGCCAGCAAACACCAGAAGCTAGAAGAGCCAAGGAAGAATTCTCGCCAAACAGTTTTGGAGGAAGCGTGGCCCGGCCAACACCATGGTTTTGAACTTCTAGCCTCCAGAACTGTGAGACAGTACATTTCTGTTGTACGTAAGCCACCCACTTTGTAGTGCTTTGGGATGGTAGCCCTAAGAAATAAATACAAAGTGTTTACATAAATCAGAGAAGGAAACCATGAATCTTAATTGCTGCCACATAGAAAACTTTTCACCCAGTGAAATCCACAATTTTCTTAATAGTCTTTATAGTTCACTTTTGGGACAAAAGCATTTGAAAAAGTAAATGATTTAAAAGATTTCAAGGATTTGTTTTCAAAACAGATTATCATCAGTCCTCTGCGATGAGAATTGATACTGACATAGACTGTTAGAGACCTCTCTGCTTCAAAGAGCAAGTTGTACTTTATATTCTTCGTGTGCTAATGCAGAGAATGAACTAATAACGCATTTAAACCAGCAACTGAGATCAGTGTTGAACAGCTTTTTATGTTTACTCACAATTCACCAGAAAATGGAACATTTGAAAACAATTTCCCGAGCAGACATTAATAATTTTTGTTATGTAACAGTTACCCTCACCCTTTATTTGATGTTATTTTTACTATTTCAAGCATCTTATGATATCTGACAGCATAGCTAGTGAGAGGATGAGGCAACCACAGGCTGCACCCACTACCTGTAAGGAATGATCAGGGAGCAGCAAGCTACAGAGCTGTAAGGAATGAAAATATGTTTTTAAGATTTCTCAATAGATTGCCATCTGCTGGTTGGGAGATCACATCTATGTATAAACTTGTTTCTCTTACGATGCCAATGAACAATAAGACGGGTGTGTTTGGGGCCATGATGATGCATTTAAAATGGTAATGGGCTATATATAAGTCAGGGGTCTCACGGTATAGTCCCAACACTGTCACTGAACACATGACCACGAACAAACCGTTATACGTCTCTTGGCTTGCACTTCTTTAGGTGGAAAATAAAGGTCTAGGGAAACTTCTGTTATGTGACCATTCTAGGAGGGTTTCTCTGTCAGAGTTCAATGAGTTAAGGTACATTACTAAGTGATTTTAATTAATAAAAATGATGTCCAATTTTTTGATTTCTGATTTATAGGTACATCACCCCTCAATTACGGTAATGCAGTACATGAGAAATTTGGGGAATTATGATGTGTGTGGATTATCAGCTGTATAAGAAAATATTCAGACTGCACAACAGACCGTGCCCTGAGTGTAGGGTCACTAGGGCGCTGCCTTGTCAGGGGCAGTTGTAGGTTTGCCCAGGAGCTCCAGTTCTAAAAAGCTTTGCCTTGGGGTTTCCCAATTCCCCCTGCCTTTAGGAACAGGCTCACAAATAATCACTCTGCTTTTCTGAGACCACTTTAATGTCAACTTGAAGAACTGAGTTCAGAACACAACAATAGAAGCCCTCTTGAACTTTTGAATCTCAATATCTGGCTTTCTCTTTCACCTGAATTAATTTTACCAAAATTAATTCTGCAACCAGAATCCTAGTTACCAGGGCCTGAAGCTAGCTCACAGAGACTGTATGTAAATGCAACCAGCTTCTATTAGATTTACATGACTGTGTGTGTATGTGTGTGTGTGTGTGTATTTTTACCAGCAAATACAGAGAAAATTCTAAAATACTTGGAACAAAACATTTCAGGCATAGAATGTCATCAAAGTTCCCTTAACTGATACTCCTATTCCTTTGTGATGTTTTGTTGTTTAAGAGGTAAAAAGAATCACTCAAAATAATATCATGAGTAACCCCCACCCAAATACAATAGTGGAGGACTTCCAGTCAAGATGGCGGCATAGGTAAACACAGCTTGCCTCCTAGCACAACCACATCAAAATTACAACTAAAACATAGACAACCATCACTCATAACATTCAGAAATAGAGTTAATGGAAGTCTGACAACTACAGAATTAAAGAAACCACATCCATCCAGGCTGGTAGGAGGGGGGAAGACGCAGAATAGGTTGGTCCCACATCCACATGTGGTGGATAAACATTTGTGAGGGATATCTTGGGAGCGAGGAGTCCCAGCCCCACACCAGGCACCCCCAGCCCAGGTTTCCAGTGCCAGGGAGATAAGTCCCCACAACTTCTGGCTGTAAAAGCAGCAGGGATTGAGTCAGTGGAAGAAACTTCTGGAGTCCCAAACAGTTCCCCTTAAAGAACCCACACACAGATTTACTCAGACTTACTCCCTCTGAGCTCCAGCACCAGGGTAGCAGCTTGAAAGGCACCAGTGGCACACGGGAACTGAAGTGTCTGTCATCAAGGTGAGAGTTGGGAGACAGTTTTATCTCAGACAGAAAGGTGGGTAGAGGCCATTGTCCCTTTCTGAGCCCCCCACCCTGCCGCAGAACCACAGAGCCAGCAGGCAGGTACCATATCTGAGACTCCATCAGAATGGCTAACACTAATTGCTCTGCCCTGGAGATCCACTGAGACTCCATCCCACCCAACTTATAGCCCACCCAAACTGTTAACTGTGACTTTCCCATATGAATGGCTGGTCTTGGCTCAGGCTTTACAACTTCCTAAATCCTCTTAAACAAGCAACAGCTGGCCTCAGTGACTCCCCAGTCCTTGTACCACTTGCTAAATGGCCCCAGGCCCTGCACAAACAGCAGCCAGCCTAGATTCACAGATTGGCTTTGCCTGGGAATATCATAGCCCAGCACAAATAGAAGCCATCTCAGGCTACTTTATAGGTCATGTAGGATGGGCCCTGGGCAGAACACAGGTAGGGGCAGACTTTGGCCTGCACCACCAGGAAATTCCAGAGCCTGCACACCCAGTGGGCAACTACAGACCGGGTTACACCACCGCCACCTGCCTCTACACACCTGATCCTCCAAAAAGCGCAGAGATTGATGGTCACTAGTCACAGCCAATCCATGCAGCTGACTGGCCTTGGTAAATCCATCCCATTGACCTACCAACAGCAACCAAAACTCAACTACAAGAGGAGGGTGTACTCAGTCCACACAAGGGCACAACTTGTGTACCCAGCTTGGGTGATAGAGGAGGCTGTGCCACTGGACACTGAAGGACACCTACTATGTTAGGCCCTGTGACCAAGACAGAGTCATAGCAGCTTTACTTAATTATAGACACGAAAAAACAGTAGAGTAGATAAAGCTGAGAATCAGTTCAATGATTTGGAACATTAGGAAGCAAAAAACAAACAATCAGAACAATAAGAAAAAAGATTTAAAAACCAATGAGGATAGTGTAAGCAGCCTCTGGGACAACTTCAAGAGGTCCAACATTCACATCATATGGGTGCCAGAAGGAGAAGAGAAAGAGCAAGAAATTGGAACTCTGTTTGAAAGAATAATGAAAGGAAACCTCCCTAATTTAGTGAAGGAAATAGATATGCAAGTCCAGGAAACACAGAGAGTCCCAAACAAGATGGATGACAAGAGGCCCACTCCAAGGCACATCAT
>VMDR010032477.1:0-11694 GCA_007922815.1 Macrotus californicus
ATCCCCACACCATTGTTCATGTCCATGGGTCGTTTGTGTAAGTTCTTTGGCTACTCCATTTCCTACACTGTATTTTATATCCGCATGGCTATTATGTAACTACCTATTTGTACTTCTTAATCTCTTCACCTATTCACCCATTGCCCCACACCTACCACCTGTCTGGCAGCAATCAAAACACTCTCCATATCCACGATACTGTCTCTGTTCTTCTTGTTTGCTTAGTTTGTTTCTAAGGTTCAATTGTTGATAGATATATATTTATTGCCATTTTAATGTTCATAATTTTTATCTTTTTCTTTTTCTTAAATAATTCCCTTTAACATTTCATATAATAATGGTTTGGTGATGATGAACTCCTTTAGTTTTTTTCTTGTTTGGGGAGCTCTTTACCCTTAGATTCTAAATGATATCTTTGCTGGGTAGAGCAATCTTGGCTATAGGTCCCTGCTTTTCATGACTTTGAATATTTGTTGCCACTCCCTTCTATCCTGCAAAAGTTTCTTTTGAGAAATCAGCTGACAGTCTTATGGGAACTCCCCTTTAGGTAACTAACTTCCTTTCTCTTGTTGATTTTTAAAAAGGTTTTATTTATTCACTTTGAGAGAGAGGGGAAGGGAGGGAGAAAGAGAAGGAGAGAAACATCAATGTGTGGTTGCCTCTCGGGCTCCCCCTATTGGGGACCTGGCCTGCAACCCAGGCATGTGCCCTGACTGGGAATCGAACCAGCAACCCTTTGGTTCACAGGCTGGCACTCAATCCACTGAGACACACCAGCCAAGGCTCTCTTGCTGCTTTCAAGATTCTCTATCTTTAACCTTTGACATTATAATTATGATGTGCCCTGGAGTGGGTCTCTTTGTATCCATCTTGTTTGGCCCTGTTCCCCCTGGACTTCTATGTCTATTTCCTTCACCAAATTAGGGAAGTTTTCTTTTATTATTGTTTCAAACAGATTTCCAATTTCTTGCTCTTTCTCTTCTCCATATGGCACCCCTATAAGACAAATGTTGGACCTCTTAAAGTTGTCCCAGAGGCTGTTTAAACTATCCTCATTTTTTTGGATTTTTTTCTTCTTTATGTCTGATTGGTTGTTTTTTACTTCCTTATGTTCCAAATCATTGATTTGGTTCTTGGTTTCATCCACTCTACTGTTGTTTCCCTGTAAATCGCTTTTTATTTTAATTAATGTATCTTTTGTTTCTGACTAGGTCTTTTTTATGCTGTTGAGGTCCTCACTGAGTTCCTTGAGCATCCTTATAACCAGTGTTTTGAACTCTGCACCTGGTAGATTGCTTATCTCCCTTTGTTTAGCCTTTTTTCTGGAGTTTTGATCTGTTCTTTCATTTAGGCCATGTTTCTTTGTCTTTTTATTTCAGCAGCCTCGCTGTGTTTGTTCCTATGTATTAGATAGAGCTTCTATGTCTTGGTAGTGTGGCCTAACATAGTATGTATCCTGTGGGGTCCAGTGGCACAACCTTCCCTATCACCCAAGCTGGGTACTCAAGGTACACTCATGTGGGCTCAGTACACCCTCCTCTTGTAGTTGAGCCTTTATTGCTGTTGGCTGATCAATGGGAGGAATTTACCCAGGCCAGTCAGCTGCAAGGACTGGCTGTGACCACTGACCACCAACCTCTACCCTCTGTGGAGGATCAGCTGTGCAGGGGCAGGGTGGTGGTGCTCCGATGAGGTCTGTAGCCATCCATTGGGTGTGTTGGCCCTAGGTTTTCTTGGGTAGTTCAGGCCAAGGTAAGCCCCCACCTGTATTTTGCCTGGGGCCATCCTGCCTGAGTTATAAAACAATCTGAGATGGCTGATACTTGTGCTGGGCTTGGAGATTCCCAGGCAAAGCCAAGCTGTGAATCAAGGCTGACTACTGCTAGTGCTGGGTGGGGGGCCACTTACAAGAACTACAGGATGCTGGGAGCTCACTGAGGCTGGCTGTTGCTTGTTTGATAGGATTTAGGAAGTTGTGAAGTATGAGCCAAGACCATCTATTTGTATGGAAAAGCAGCTTGAGTGGGCCCATAAGTTGTGTGTGATGGAGTCTCAGGGGATCTCCAAGGCAGGGTAAACAGTGTGAGACCAGTTGATGGCGTCTTAGATATGGCACCAGCCTGCCGGCTCTGTGGGGGGAGGATTCAGAAAAGGGCAACGGTTTTCTCCTACCTTTCTGTCTGGGAGAAAGTTGTCCCCTTGCCTCAATGCCAGACATTTCAGTTTATCCCTGTATATCTCTGTTACCTTTCAAGCTGCTACTCTGGTACTGGAGCTCAGAGTGAGTCTGAATAAGTCCATGTGTGGGTTCTTTAAGGGGAACTGCTTGGGGCTCTAGAAGTTTCTTCCACCAACTCAATCCCCACTTGTGTTCACAGCCAGGAGATATGGGGGCTTATCTTCCTGACACTGGTACCCTGGGCTGGGGGGCCTGGTGTGGGGCTGGGACTCCTCACTCCTGGGATAACCTTCCCAAGTTTTTATCTACAATGTGTGGATGTGGGACTAGTCTGCTCTGCATCTGCGCCTCTTCTACCAGTCTGGATGAATGTGGTTTCTGTAATTCTGTAGTTGTCAGACTTCCATTCAGCTCTATTTCTGATGGTTGTTGTATATTTTAGTTGTAATTTTGACGTGGTTGTGCAAGGAGATGAGCCATGTTTACCTATGCCACCATTTTGATTGTAAGTGGTTTGCCTTGTTTTTAGTGGACTCAGCCAATGTCTGTAGTCATCTACTTGTTTTCTAATTTGCTTGTAAATTTTGGATGTAATAGTTGAATCTAGAATTTTGTTCTGAGAAAAAAAACTTACCAATCAGCACTTTCTCTTAGTTACCTCTTCCTGTTTGTTGAAAGTCAGGATGACATTTTCTTAATACTTTTTATTTCTCTCCTGTTCACTCTGATGTCACATGGATTCCCAGTGATAGGATTCTTGCAAGTCCTAGTCATTTTCTGTTAAATCATTTGTCTGGTCCTTTAGTGCACTGTTGTCCAATAGAAACCTGATACAAACCATAATGACAAGTCACTTACATAATTAAAAAAATTCTAATAATCGCATTAAAAAAGTAAAAAGAAACAGGTAAAATTAATTTTGACCTTACATCTCCTGATTATAATAATTTCAACCTAGAATCTATATAAAGTTATTAATGAGATATTTTACATTTTTTATACTAAGTCTTCCAAATCTAGTGTGTATTTTACACAAACAGTAAATCTTAATACGTGCTAGGGCTCCAAAGCCACATGCAGCTAGCAGTTATATCAATTGTGGAGGTACAGACTTACACTGATTTTAAGTGCCTGGACGTTATTGTTGCTATAATTATTGTTTTTATATATATGTGTGTGTATATATGGATATATATTTTTTATCTTGTACTTTATTCCCATTTTCATGCTATTTATTCTTTCCTCTTCAGCATGAAAATCTCCCTAACAGTGAAGTTGGCAACAGTTAAATAGTGGCGAGTGGCCTCGCTTTCTCTTTGTCTATTAATATTAACGAGGGTACCTTTTACAGTTAAGAACCATAAAGAAAGCTCGTTAAGGGCAACAACATCCCCTAACACACAACTCTCCCTAGAACCACAAAATGGGTATGTTACAGAGGCCTGGGAGCTAATTCTCTCCAGATGTTTGCAAAGCGAGCAAGACCAAAAGGTGGAAACTGAAATTACTAAACACTTAATAAGGAGCTGATGGAACCAAGGCCCCAGGGTTGGCTCAGCAATGAGTGAAACACAGAGACCCTGTTTGTTCAGAGGAACTTCAAAGCCCCCTATAAACTCCCAGGAAAGGTGAGAGGCAAAAATGCTACAGTGAACCCAGCATTCCTGCAAAGTCAAACTGAAGACTAACTTGAGATGCTTCCCTGGTGCTTAAGAAGACTGAGGGGCAGGTCTGGTGAGCAGATGTTTGACTTTTGTTTACGCCCATTCTTACACACAATATGTGCATGTCGGATATAGGCGTTTCTCTAGCTAGGCCAAAGGGGACAAACCAATTAAACATTCAGTTAAAAAAATAGAAAGAGAAACTGTCTTTTCTGTTTTAAGTATTACTCTTCACCAAAACCATAAAATTGCTAATGAGACATAGCAGATCCACATAAAGTTGGTTATATTCATCTTCATTTTTTTCTTCCTTCCCTCCCTTTACTAGTGGGATGAACAGCATGGAGTTTGGGCTGAGACCATAATTAAAGGGGAAGAAGAAAGACTAATTCATCAAATGTGGTATCAGTCTGATAAGTTATCTCTTTGATCACCTGTTACCTGGCAGGAGAAGGCTTCCAGAGCCCAATCCTTTATCTGTTTTTGTTTTTTATTCCATTTTTAGTCACTGTGACCTTTCAGGTAGGTGCTGTTTGCCTTTTATATCTTTGGAGTTCAAAGAAAGTGAAACAATGGCAGACCCAAAGGAAGACAAACCAATGTAGTCAAAAGGGTCACGTTGCCTAGGAGAGTAGCTGCTGCAGAGGAGGCGGGAGAATGGCTCCTTACACAGTTACAGAGAGAAAGGAGGTCCTGGCGTGGTTAGAAACTGAGGCGAAACCTCATCTTCTCCTTGGACAAGCAACAAGTGGGTCCCTCACCTTTTAAAAAACTTAAAAATTTTTTTTAGAACAGAATTATGCAGCATTACATACAGAATAAAACGGTTCGTTAAATGCATCATCTCTTTGGACGGAGGTAGACCTAGGTTGAATTCCCAGTTTAGCTGCTTACTAGGTATATGGACTTTTAGGTTGTTTAACCTCTCTTGGGTTTCAGTTTCCTTATCTATAAACAGGGCATGAAAACAGAACCTCCTCCTTAAGACTGTTATGAGCATGAACTGAAGTATATATGCAAAATGCTTACCTCTTATGGCCCAGCTCCTGACACAGGTAAGAAATAACTAATGATATCCAAGGTGGTAGCCTGTGTTTATTGTCAACCATCCCAGGCTTCTGTTCAGCTCTCTTCCTGCAGGAAGGTGTTTTTCTGTTATTCACAGCCTGGGTAGAGTCCATGATTTGAAGACAGATTGTTTCCCTTCCTAACCTCCCAAGGGTGGGTTCATTGAAGTTTCTTTTTGTGCTAGTTCTCTTCATATAGAAAAGAAACAGTCTCAACTGAGTTGTGTATTTGGTGAATTTCTTTACTCTGAGCGTTTGCAGGAAGTGTGGCTCTCAGAAACAGTTTTCCGAGATGGATCATTGGCTACGGGGCCATGTGTCTCCCTGTACCCAGGCATCCCTCAGTTCCCCTTCTCAGTTCTTTTGTGCAAATGATCAATCACCATAATGAAGCATTTCATGAAGTCACAATTCAACAAGAAAAAGATAAATGTAAACACTACACAGACAAACACTGTGAAGAGAAACATCTGGATGTCCATGGCTGTTTCCTGTTGAGAGAGTTTGGGAACTTGGGGATTTTAACAGTTGGACAGGGCTAATTTTGGAAACAACTTCACATTTGTACAAAAAAGAAAAGCACACATTTATTACACTTCACTTGTCAGATGAGGGAAGTTGGCGGTCAACTTCCCAGGCCTCTCTCTGAACAAAAGGGATTGAATTGGAAACACAGCAGAGGGCTTTCCTTCCCTTTCCACTCTATCACTCAGGGGCACCCCCTTCTCCCTCATTATGACTGGGCGTCCTTCGTTTCTTCCTTTCCTTCTCACATGCGGTTTCCTCTTACATTCCAGAAACCTCAGCTTTGAAATCTGGCTTTGCCATGGATGGGCCAGATGATCTTGGAAAAATCTCTCAGTCTGCCTAAGCCTCAGTTTTCCTTTTTTTTTGAAAATAAAACGAGCAATAATAGTAATCATAATGATAAGTACCCACCCACGAATTTCACAGGATTGTATAGATCAAGTCTCTTTGTCCTCCTTCCACTTTACAGAACATTTAATGTTCTTTTTTGCATATATATATATATATAACATTATATATACATATTAGATTTTATTTATTTACTTGTAGAGAGAGGGAAAGGGAGGGAGAAAGACAGGAAGAGAAACATCGATGTGCGAGAGATACATAGATTGGCTGCCTCTTGCACGCCCCCTACTGGGGACCTGGCCTGAAACCCAGGCATGTGCCCTGATTGGGAATTAAATTGGTGAACTTTTGGTTCGCAGGTTGGCACTCAATCCACTGAGCCACACCAGCCAGGGCGGTTCTGTATCTTTTAATATGAGGTTTCCCTTTTTCTCCCCCTAGAAAATGATGACACACCCTTTTTGAGGCAGCCATGATATTACTGATGCTTTAAGAGATTATTTGTCTCTCTTTCACTGGTATTAGAAATAACATTTCAAAGCACATTTAGTAGGCTGGAAAATTTTACAACACATTTTTAAGTAAGAAAAAGCAAGTAATAAAATAATACAGTCCAAATTCACTAAAATGTTATATGGGTACATATTTAGATTGATGTTACAGGATAATAAATGAGACTTTTCTTGTCCTGGACTCCAGGTTATAGCTGCAAAGGTGACAGAACTGTCACATTCTAGCAAAGGTGACAGAACCATCACATTCTAAGGAGGAGATGCTAGGTACATAACTGCAGACGGTAGGAAACGGTAGACCAGTCTTGCAGCGCCACACCACCCCAATCAGCCTACATAAGAAAAGACAAGAAACTCAAACTCAATTTGCTTAAATAGGAACACCATACTAATGAGATGTTGGTTGACTAGGGACCCTTGCAACATCTCTCTTATTCTCCAGAGGTTACACACCTCTCAGGCCGAGTGAGAGTAGTTCTAAGTAAACTATTTCAAGAAATTGGGGCTACCTATCAGGCAGCGATCCTGGCTTGTCACTTCCCACTAGATGCTGGGGTTATAGACACTCCCAGGCCCGTGGAGGTGCTGCCCCTCGAGCAAAGTAGAGAGAGCAAGTTCTTGGGAACTTGACATACACTCCCTTCCCTGGAGGTGAGAGGGCACGTGTGAACCTAGAAAGCTGTGGCTACTTCCTGTTTGAGCAGTCTGCAAGTGGGAGTCCAGAGGAGCTGTTTGCAACAGCTGGACAAGGGGGAAAAGCAGCAGGGGAGCACCCTCACTCCACCATTTAGCAAGGAAGGGTTCCTGAGTTTTCCATTGGCCAAGAGAATATTTTAGAAGATAACTGTATCTAAAGACCTTGAAGTCATCCTAGCAGAAAATGGTAGCATGGTAACTGCAAAAGCTGGGAGCAGAGAATGGTAAGGCATCAGCTGGAGTGTGTCACTCACACTAATGTCAGGAAGCTGTGCAGTCCTCAGGGTGCTTTTCAGTAACCCACACGTCCAACCTACCAGAGCCTAAGGTATGGAGGTCTCCAATAGGAAATAGGTGGTGGTAGCCGAGGGGAACCTAAAGTAGCAGCAGCAGCAGCAGCAAAGACAGGATGTTTCTCTCCCCTTCTCTTCCCCTCCCTCTAACCCCAGTTCTGGAAAGCCACGAGGGGAAGAAGAACAGACCCAGACACGCAGCTCCCACTCCTCACCACAGGTTTCTGACTGACTCTGGGCAAGGATGAGAATTGCAAATTGGGACGTTGGAGTGAGCAGATTTTTTAAATTGAGAGTGAGACTGAAACTTTGATTTAGAATCAGAACTTGCTATTATAATTGAAAGTGACATTTTCCTTATGGATCCATTTTTCTCTCAATATCCCATTCCTGATGATGGGGGACAGGGAGACATTTCAGACTTCCCAACAAAGATAACACAGCCTTTCCGTGTTTACCCAGAGAGGGTCCATATGGCACTGCTCTGCGTTCGTGTTGTAACTTAAAGGGAAACTTTCACAAAGCCTGCAGCCCTTGATGTCCTGCAAATGAAGGAGGAGAATGCCCTCAAATTCCCTGCAGCAGGACCCACTTAGGAGGCAGCAGCTTTGACTTCCAGGTGCAACAGCACGTCTACAGCAGGAAAGGTGATGGCATCCACAGCATGACTGCAGGGGACCTGGGAGAATTTCCGGCTGGTGGCTTGAGTCATTGTTACCCCTGCAAACCCGGCTGCAGTCAGTGGCATATCGTCCAGGAACACTGGCCAGTAAGCTGTGCTGGAGTTTGCTGCTGCCCCTGCAGACGCTGCTGGTGCTGACGCTTCCCCTCGGGAACCTTCACTAACCAGATCCAGGCAGCTTCCTGGGAGCCACAGCTTCTGGGGGTTACTGGTCCCAGGGCTGACTACCAGCCTCCCACAGACGTGTGTTACATTAGCCTGCCTACCACTCTCTGTGTATCACAGACTCTCCTCTGCACTGTGTAGACATTGCCATCCCTGCAGCAACAAAGGGACTCATTCAGAGGGTCTGATGTCATGGATGCTGGCCTGGGAAGTTCTGCACATGGGCGGCACCATCTCCCGTGAACACCCGTGGGAAGTCATGCCTGATCTCTACTTCTACAGAGATCCTGAAGAGATTGAAAGGAGGGGATAGACCACTGAAAGGGCTGTGACCAAGGAGGCATTTCAGGGTGGATGGCTGCTCCAGCTCCCACATTCACTGCTGCTCAGCCTGAGGTCGCAGACTGCTCTGAAGGCGCAGTGCCCTCTGGGCCTGTCCTGCAGTTCCCTACTGAACCCCGGAGCGCTCAGCTGCACTGAAGACTGGCCTGCAGCCCCCACTGCTCAGGCCTCTGCTTGGGAAGGAACAACCAGAGAGTGGTCTTAAGCTGTTTTTCCACTGACTCTTAAACAGAACATGGAAATAAGATTGATGGAAAATAAGTAGTTAAAAAAAAAAGGATAATGCAGGCTCTAGGTTTAAAACTGTCCCAGATATTTAGTAGATTCCATTAAGAGGATGATCAAGACTACATCTTCTTTCTCAAGTTATTTCCCCCTTCCCTCTTTATTTCTATCATGGAGTTTTGTTTTAGGCAGATGCTTACACATCCTTTTCACAGTTGCAAGAGAAGTCTCTAATCATGTGTGGTGTCCTCATTATACAGGTGAAAAAACAGAGGGAAGTAGCTTGTAAGGGCACATAGCTGGTGAGGGGAAGAACCGCCTCTGTGGCTGTGCAGAGGTTGATATACAAAAATTCAAGGCCACCAGGTGAATGAGTTAGGCAACTCACATGTCATCTTAGAAAAATGAGATGCATGCTGGCTGGATTGGGTGTCTGAGGTACCAGATCTTGACATAATTTTCATGACACTCTCAGACTCATTAAAACACACAAGCCTAGCACAACTGAGTCACTTACATATTTCTAAAAGATGAATGTGGTCCAGTAAAGGACATAAGATTTAAAAGATTTCACATAGTTCAAAGTATGATTTGTACTGTTTATTCCATTCACTTGTTCCTCATTCATTTATCACATATCTATTTTGTGTATTTTATAAATGAGGTAATTCTAGGCCTTAGGGATAAAGAACATCAACAGGATAGATGGCCCCTGTGCATGAGGAGTTTTACCCAAAAAAGGAAGGGAATGAATAAAAACTACTTACACAATTTGTGTCTTATTATAATTTTTGTTAAGTACTATGATGAAGAAATTTATGGCCCTGTGAAACCATAGAATGAGGACATGACCTATTTGGTGGGTCAGAGAATCTTTTCTTGGAATGGCATTTGAGCTAAACTAGAAAAGGTGACTAGAAAGTAGCTAAGGAGAAAGGAAGAGTTGTAAGAATGTTCCAGACTAAATGCGAGCTATTTCTATTGAGGCAGACCTATGAAAGAGCTGGAATGACTGGATAGTGGTGTGGTCCATTATATAAGGTTTTAGATCAAGTAGATATTGGATTCAAACCATGGTCCACCAGGTAGTGTATGTGGGACTATCCATGATCTTACTGGGAGAATCCAGGAATTGGAAGAGGTAGCTATAATATAGCTGTATCATTTTGTTATGCTTTCAATATGATGTACTAAGTAAATCCAACTAACAATACTTAAAATGGAGGTTGGTAAACTTATTCTGTAAAGAGTTGGATAGTAAAGTTTTAGGCTTTGCAGGCCGTGCTATCTCTGTTGCAACTACCCTGCTCCTTTGGTGTAGCATGCAAGTGGCCATAGACCATACATGAACAAGTGAGTGTGGCTGTGTTCCAATGAGATTTTATTTATTGGCCCATGGGCTGTCATCAGTCAATCCCTCTCATAAAATAGGATATTTAAGGTTCACCTAGAAGAAGTCTAGCAGTGATGGTTTCAGGGTTGGTTCAGCAACATCTTGAGATGAGGGAGCTGGAAAATCGGCTCTGTGATTCCCTTGTGGTCGTGTGAGCAAATAAACCAAAGACACCAGGTTATGAGATGGAGTGGTTCATGGTAGTTGAGGATTGAAAACTACTACTCTGTAGAGAGCAGAATAAATCCATTAGCCAGTCCATGATTTGTTAAAAACCAGTCTCATTGTTCATTGGTCAGCAAAGGGTCTTGAATTCAGTCTGTAGGGACCTGATTCCTCAGTTCTCTCAAAGTTCATGGTCCTTTGATAAGTTCTGCTGCTTAAAAGCAGCTGTAGTAAAACACAACAACAGGTTTTGATATCTCCTATGCAAGTGTATATGGAAACTTTACCTTTGACAATTCCAAGGTGGCTACTGGAATTCCTAGCATCACTGGTTTAAAGGACAGCATCCCCATCAGGAAGGGGAGCATAGCTAGAGGAGCTTTTGCTCACAGCATTCCCTCTTGTATCAGGGAAGAAATCTTTCTGAGGAGACTCCTATCCACTTCTGCAGTCTTACCCTTATGTCTCATTGGCTACAACTAGGCCACATGTCCACCTCTACACCTATCACAAAGAAGACTGGAATAATCAAAACTCTTCCCTGGGCAGGCTGTCTGATACCTGAGAAACACTGGGAATCTGTTAACAAGGAGGAACAACTTTGATGGTTATTGAGAAGGCCACCAACTGTGTCCCTCAACAATCATTACTAGTCTCCCTCCTTGTTAACAGAAAATGCAGACACAATGGGAGACAGGCGCTGCAAGAATTAGGAGGGTCCTTGGAGAGCAGTCCCTAATAATAAGGTTGAGTGCTCTGAATGGAGCTTCAATATGCTGGCTGCTAATGAGAATAATCATATCTAATCTGTTTGGGGATTTTGATTTTGTTTTTTATTAGAATGCTTAAAGGGGAATGCCCCTCCATGCCATTCCTCTTCCTAGGGACCCACAGAACAAGTTGAAAGAAAAAGCTTAAGGAAAGGAAACTCTAGTTTATCTATAAAACAAACATACTGATAGTTTAAATAATCTGCCACAGGTTATTGGATTTCTTCTCTCTATTTATACTCTACTTTTATGAGAAACTGGCAAAGAATATATACACACATGCCAGCATTAGGGATTTAGTAAGAAAAGCCATTTTCAGGGTATGTTATAATTAAAGTCATACTAATTCAACCCAATTCTTAAACACCTACTCTGCCTCAGTCTGCACTGTGGGGTAATGATATAATTATAACCCTGAGGCATTGCAGGACACGGGAGAAGAAAGAACTCTTCAAATTTTTATGTTAATTGTATGTTACTGTTCTCTAATTATTTGTCAGGGAAAGGAGATGAAGAATGATGAGAAAAGCATGGGTTTTTGCAGCTGGTCGATTTGGGATCACATTCTGGTTTTGCCACTTAATAACTGCCTCAGTTTCCTCATCTCCATTCATAAGACTTTGGGGGTACCCTCAAAGGCAGGAAGATTAATCAGAGGCTTAGTT
>VMDR010032478.1:0-11689 GCA_007922815.1 Macrotus californicus
ATAAATGGGATTGTTTTCTTAATTTACCTTTCTGATAGTTTGTTATTGACATATAAAATTGCTACTAATTTCTGGATATTAATTTTGTATCCTGTTACTTTGATGAATTCAGTTATCAATTGTACTAGTTTCTCGGTGGAATCTTTAGGGTTCTCTATGTGCAGTATCATGTCATCTACAAATAAAGACAATTTTACTTCTTCCTTTACAATTTTCATTTCTTCATCTTGTCTGATTGCTATGGCTAGGAATTCCAGTACTATATCAAATAAGAGAAGAGAAAGTGGACATCCCTGTCTTGTTCCCAGTCTTAAGGGGAATTCTTATAGTTTTTGCCCATTGAGTATGATGTTGGCAGCGGGTTTGTCATATATGGCCCTTGTTACATTGACTTATATTCCATCTATTCCCACTTTGCAGAGAGTGTTATCAGAAATTGGTGCTGGATTTTATCAAATGCTTTTTCTACATCTATTGATATGATCATGTGGTTTTTATCCTTCATTTTTTTATGTGTTGTATTACATTTATTGATTTGTGAATGTTGTACCAACCTTGCATTCCCAGAATAAATTCCACTTGATCATGGTGCATGATCTTTTTGATGCATTGCTGTGTTCAGTTTGCTAATATTTTGTTGAAGATTGTAGTGTCTACAAGGTCTGTCCAGAAAGTATCCAGCCATGTGATATGAAAAATAGAGACATTTATTGAAGAAGATACAAGATACATTGTATACAGGACAATGACACCTCAGTATGCACCTTGAGACCTCACACAGTTCTCCCAATCACCATCAGCTGCCCTGTGGTATTTTCTTGAATCTCACTGATGGTCTGAAATCTCTTCCCTTTCAAAGATGATTTTAGTTTTGGGAAAAAACAAAAGTCACAGGGTGCTAAATTTGGGCTGTAGGGGGGCTGAGTCACCTGGGTGACTTGATGCTTCACAAAAAAACTCTGCATAAGACATGATGCATGAGCAGAGGTGTTGTCATGATGAAGCTGCCAATCACCAGTTGCCAATAGCTGCGGCCTTTTGAAAAATCCAAAATAGTTTTCATGGAAGAATGTTCAATATTAACACAAAATTTGATGCAGATTCATTGCTCTACTTGCTCAGTCATTTTGAATGTAATGGCCACACAGTACACATGCTCACTCAATTGTGTCTACCGCCCCCACTGACTAGTACAGTGAAGTCATCATTGTTCACGCATGTGCATTCCAGTCCACTCTCCTTGGCTGCCAGGTTACAGCTCAGTTATGCAAATCATTCTTGTAATATTAACAATGGCTAGACTTATACCAGACAGACCTTGTATGTTCATCAAGGATATTGGCCTATCATTTTCTTTTCATATAGTGTCTTTGTGTCATTTTGGTATTAGGATAATGCTAGCTTCATAAAATGAGTTTGGGTATCTTCCGTCCTCTTGAAATTTTTGAAATAGTTTGAGAAGGAGAGGTATTAGTTCATCCTGAAGTAGTTGGTAAAATTCATCTGTGAAGACATCCAGTCCAGGGCATTTGATTGTTGGGAGTTTTTTTATTACTGCTTCAATTTCCCTTGGTGTAATCTGTCTATTCAGATTCTCTGATTCTTCCTGAGTTAGTTTTTGAAGATTGTATATTTATAGAACTTTATTCATTTCATCCAGGTTGTCTGATTTATGGTCATAATATTTTCCTATGATCTTTTGTATTTCTTTTGTGTCATATTATTTCATTGTTATTTCTCCTCTATATCTTCTGACTTTATTTATTTGGGTTCTCTCTCTTTTTTTCTTGATGAGTAATTTAAAGTTTTGTCAATAGATCAAGGGAACAGAATATAGAGCCCAGAAATATACTCACACCTTTGTAGTCAATAACATTTGACAGAGAAAACAAGCACATAAAATGGGCTAAATATACTTTATTCAATAAATGGTGTTGGGAAAATGGATGGATACATGCAGAAAAATGAAACTAGACCACCTTCTGACACCACACACAAGACTGAATTCAAAATGGATTAAAGACAATGTATTATACTCCAAATCACTGGAGTCTAATAAAATCTTGGACATTGCTCGTAACAATATTTTATCGAATAGATCTCCCCAGGCAAGGGAAACAAAAAATATTAACAAATAAATAAATAAATGGGACCATCAAAATAAAAAGTTTTTGCACAGCAAAGGAAACCCTCAACAAAATAAATAGACAACCCATGGAATGGGAGGCCATATTCCATCATACATCTGATTAGGGGTTAATGGCCCATTTATAAATAAGTTATAAAATTCAACACAAAAAAAGAACATTCTAAATAAATTATGGGCAAATCATCTAAATAGGCATTTTCCCAAAGAGGACAGACTGATGGCCAATAGACATATGAAAAGATGGTCAATGTCACTAATCACCAGAGAAATGCAAATTAAAACCATAATGAGATATCACTTCACACCTGTCAGAATGGCTGTCATCAATAAATCAGCAAACAACAACTGCTGGTGATGATGTGGAGAGAAAGGAACCCTTTTGCAATGTTGGTGAGAATGCAGACTGGTACAGTCACTGTGAAAACATTTATGGAGATATCTCAAAAAATTAAAAATGTATCTACCTTGTGACCCAGCAATCCCACTTCTAGGAATATATCCAAAGATATCCAAAACACTAATATGAAAGAACATTAGTATCCCTATATTTATTGCAGCATTTTTAATAATCTCCAAAGTATGAAAGCAACCCAAGTATCCATCAGTAGATGAGTGGATAAAACAACTCTGGGATATTTACACAATGGACTACCTCTCTGCCATAAAAAAGAAGCAAATTTTACCCTTTACAACAGCATGGGTGGAACTAGAGAATATTATGCTAAGTGAAACAAGTCAGTCAGAAAAAGAAAAGTATCATATGATTTCACACATATGTGGAATCTAATGAACAACCTGAACTAACAAGGAAAATGGGGACAGAATCATAGACGGAGAGTAGGAAGACAGCTATGGGAGGGAGATAGAGGGTCGAGGGATAAACAAACAGTAAAAAGGACTCATAGACATGGACAACAGTGTGGTGATTGAAGAGAGTAAGGGAGTATAAGTGGGGAAAGCAAAAGAGCAAAAAAATAATAAAAAAAAGAATGAGCAACAGAAATTAAAGATAAGTGAACTATACTAGAGGCCTGCATTAGTAGGCAAGACTGAAAATTTGCATACGATTTGTAAGGTCCATGAAATACAAATTTGTCATGTTCCTTGCTAGTATATTTATGAATATGCTTAACTCAATCTATACTGGTTCATGATTTACTAATATATATTTAGTTTAATCTTTGCTTGTGACTATCACACTGCATTGTAAGTGACTGTTTCTACTTGCTGTTTCCCCTAAGGCTGTGTGGCTGTTAAGTGTGATGATTGTGCCTTATTTCTTCTGGTATTTCAATGTGTAAATTAAGAACCTAGAAAAAACATGCTACTATAAGAATATGTTAATCTTCCCTATCAATCAGGAAGTACCCAATTTCAAAGCTGAATTCATGTTCATATTGCAGAGAAGTTTTTTGTTCTGAGTTTCAGGTTCTGGAATCTCAAATGGCTGCTCAGGTTGACATTTTGTCTTTTTCTGAAACTTAGCTGTTAGTGCATATAAAAATATATAAAAGCTCTTTGAAATTTAGACAGAACTATAGAAGCAAAATCAAGTTTTAATTAGTTTTGTTAATGAAAGCAGGAAGCTGCATAACTAATCTTTAAAAATTACAATTACTTGGCTAGGGAATTTACACATCAACCAGACAAATTGGATATTTAATAATGAGTTTGGTGGTGAGATACAGAAAAAAACCCAAATAAGAGTATTTTAAGTAAGATAAAACAATTTTCCTCTCACAACAGAGTTCAGAGGTAGGTGGTCCAGCAGCAGATGGTATGGCTCTCCACGGTGTCAGGCACTCAGACTCTTTTGTTAGTCTGTTGCGTGTGGCCTTCAGTCCTAAGCTTATTTCACCTTCCGAGGTGGTCACTCTTTGTCATGCCATTGCCATTGATTTGCATTTTATTGAATGGAAAACAGAAAAGTGAAGGATAAGAATGCTCTGTCTCCCATTAAGAACACTGCCTGGAACTTGCACATACAGTTTCATTTATGTCTTTGGCAAACGCTTAGTGCTATAGCCAGAACTCCATGCAAAGGAGTCTAGGGAATGCGGAATTTGTTTCATTCGCTCTTTCACCCACGTAAAATTAAGGGCCCTGTCACATAAAAAAGGGAGAGGAAGAAACATTTTGAGACAACTAGCAATCTCTGCACACTTAATATATGCAAACTGACACCTTGCCTTCTGCCTGTCCCCACAAGGAACTCACACCTACAGTACCTGTGGTTACTACTTGATTCGCACCTGTACCCATGATGGACCTTGACTCCATGTCAGTGATGTTCTCTCATACTCCTTCAAAAGTGGGGCTGAACACACACATTCTTTCAGAGGCGCTCCCATCTCGTAAAAACCAAGTTCGCTCTGCTTCCCTAAGCAATTGCGGACGGCCGAGCGGGTTGTGCGCGCAGCCTGGAAATAGTGAGGGGCCAAAATCCCGGTGGAAAGAGTATCTTTTTGGAATTCAAATGCTTAGAAAAGCCAATCTTATTACAATTTTTATTGCAGTTACCCAACTAAATAGACTGTCATTTTCTAACTTATACAACTAGACAAAATGTCCTGGTTTCAGGCATAGTTGGTGGGATTACACATATACATATTAGAAACAGAAATGATTTTCCAGAAACGTGTAGATTTGAAAACACTAATTTCTCAGAAATATCAGGAGATGGTCAGATGAGAAAGCATGATTCATAGTAAAAACATAGGTCAAACTAGACTGCATTTGACTCACTGGCCACAGTGTGTCAACCTTTGTCATTGACCTTCCCACTGGCTACAGATGAAAGTTTGTGTGTGTCCACACCAGTGGCAGCACAAAACATCAATGAATTTTGAATCGTTGCCAGTTTGACAGATGACATTGTATCACATTTTAGCTTTATTTTGCATTTCTCTTTTTATAATTTTTGGAGAGGAGTCATTTTTCTTTACCTTTGAGGTTCTTTGAACTGCTCTAATAATTAAATCGACATGAGACAGATTAACAAGAGAAAATAATCAAATTTAATTACTTGTGTACGAATGGGAGCTTCACATTCATGAGAGAGTCAGAGACCCTACATACATGGGAGGTCGGAGACAGAAAGGTAAAGTGAGGCATATCTGACATGCTGAGCTAAGGAATGAGGTGATATGTCTCAGGCCCCAGTGGGTAGGAGGGTAATTCACAGGACAATGAGAAGGGCGAACGTTCAGTATTTAGGAGGTTGCCTCTGCCATATAGATAGGTCATAAAAAGTCGTTTCTGGTAACAACCCTTATTACATGTGAGGCCTCCAATTTAAGTTCTGTAACAAAGAGGTAAAAGTTTCTCTTGAGCCCACAAGTTCTCTCAATTGCCTTCAGCTCAAAGTAGTCCATATTCCAAAGTGGCATATCTTAGGGGGATCTGTTCTGAACCCGTTCATAAACAAAGTGAATCATCTTTTCTAATGAAAAAGAAAAGATAGATTAAACAATTTTAAGAATTTTCTTTGCCACCAGCAAGACTTTGAAGAACCTTTATTATGATAATAATAAAGAATTCCCATGTTTGGAAATTCTCAAGGACAGGATTCTCCTAAGCAGTGACTGACAAGACAATCGTTTCCTTACAAGTGTTTCTTACACAACACTGCAGTAAAATACTAATTTAGTGCAACGTTTCTGAAACTTGCCCAAAGAGAAATGAAATTCCCTGTCCACACCCTCAAAGCTGCTTCCTTCAGATTCTCCAGAACCTGTATTTTAACAAGCAACCCAGACCACACTTATCATTAAGCAATTTTTGGAAACATGGATTTATAGAACTGCTTTTTTTCAGTAGCGGAATACCAGAATCGACTGGGAAACTTTTTCAAATAGACCTTTACTGGGTCCTTTACAAATTTATGAGTCAGAGGGAGGCGTGGTCCCTCTATAGCCATTTTTGTACACCAACTCCCAGTTAAGAACAACTGATTCAGACCTAACTTTCTTACTCTTCACATGTTGCTATTCGGTGTTATATGAACATGTGCACACAGACACGTTTTTTTTCCTTGGGCCCATTCCTACCATTTACCAGGTTCTTCTCGGCATTGACTATTTGTGTGATGGCAGATGAGAAGAGGACACCGACCCATGCTCAAGGTCAGAGCAGACGTGATCGTAGGGAAAGGAAGGCCTTGGCAATGAAGAATAATCCAGCCAACACATACCATTGTTGAGAATTAATGAAAAGCTGATTGCTTCAGCATAGGGCATTTTTAGAGCTCATATGCTTTAAATGTATACAGTTGGCATGAGCAGGGTGGCCCATTTTTTTTAAAAAAGCAACTGAATTAAGTAGATTTTCTTGTGTAAAATGCTGTCCTAGTAATCTGTTTCCCAGATGTTTCCATGGCGAATGTTTTCTTAATGTGAAGCCCAACCATAAAAAGTAACTGCATAGTGTACAGCTCTTCCAGACACAAATCATCTTTTGTTGTTGCTGTTGTTAATCCGGAGACTTAGAGAGAAGAAACTGCATTTATCTTAGACACAAGCAAGGATGAGCTTACTTCATATTTATATAGTAATATAAAGTGACAAAACTGTTTATTTAAACATCAATCTTAAGATATAAAGAGTTTCATTCATGGCTGCAAACAACATAAGGGTATATGCTTCTGCAATTTATGCAGATCTAGCGGGCAACTATATTTGAAGCATTTATTTTCAATATTAATTTTTTTGTGCATGGGTTCCAGCTATGAGCTCAGGGCTACGAGATAACACGGTGGAGCAGCCAACATCTGAGATTTTAAACCAGAAAATCTGGGTTTGAATTTTTCTCCACCATTTACCAGCTACGTAAATGTGGGTGTTTTGCTTCGCCTTCTTTGCTTTTTTATCCTTACCTGTAAAATAAGTGTTACAACAGTACTTACCTTAGACAAATGTGATGAAGATTAACTGTGTTTATAAACATAAACATATTAAGTACTTTTTAGACCATAGTAAATGCTCAATACAAATGGTTATTCTCTTTAAAAAAATGCTGCAATGATTTTGAGCCTGACATATACTTGTTTAGCGAGTAAGAAGTATGGTCCACAAAGGGTTTCTTGGACAAAAGCAATACCTAAGAAGTGGAGGGGTAATTTGTAAACTCTCACCTACCTTGAATGCGCTACTTGATTCATTAATAGGGATACTCATTAATTTATAATTTACTGGAATATTCTAGAGGAAAATAGCTAATATCTATTATATAATTTGATACATAAGTCGCCAGAGCGATTAGGTACTAGGAATGTCCTTGGGCCCCAGAAGTGAGAGAAACAGAAGCAAGTAACACAGGAGGGAAACGAAGGTGGAAGAGCAAAGAGAAAAGGGATGGTGAGAGTGGCGAGAGAGGTTCGCAGAGGTGCTAGCAGAGAAAGAACAGTGCTGCCAGCTGGGTACCACTCTGTGCTGGCTGTACACAATGCCATGGGTACTTCTCAAAACAGGGAAATAAGGACTTTCCCTCAATTATCAGCTAGTTATTGATCTGATATTTACTTTAAAGAAACAGTGCCATATTTCAAAGGTGTTGCTCATTTGCAACTTGAGATGAGCAAGTCATTCTAAAAGTCATTTAAATAATCACGAATGGCTGGTGAAAGCTCTGTGGGTATCTCAAATTTGGGCTAAAAGTAATTTTCCTTCAAAGAAGACAGGTCTCTTTGTTAGTTGTCATTCTGTCCAATTAAAGGAAAGAAGTCAGATACACATGGCTACAAGTTGAATGTCCCCCACCCACCTTTGCTTTCTTTTCAAATAATCTCTTAGTTTTATGATGGCTATGGATTTCTTTATTGGTTTTTATTTTCAACATGAAACAGAAGTCCATACTTGTTCTTAAATCATTTTCTTCAGAAGGGAAACATTCTTTCTGTTCAAAGTATGAAAGAAAATAAGTCGTATAAAGATTTTTTACAAGTGATGATTAATGCTTTGAAGTTAAAATATTCAGATCAGCCCTTGATGAAGTTTAAATTGTAGGTAACCTCCTAAGAGTACAGTGGAGGTGAGAAAACTAGTTTATATTTAATCCCTATCAAAATTGAGGTCCCTGTGCATATTTTTATTTTATTTTAAATTATTCAAGAAATATTTAAAGTAGCAGACCTCAGTACAGTATCTTGAAGAGAGCAAAATCATAAATACAGTCCAGATGCACAGATACAGTCCTGATTTACTTTTATATGACAGAAGCTCTATTTTCATAGAAATGCCTAGACATTCTGGATAGAGGTATTCTAGCAAAATTACAGTAGTTTATCACATGAAATGTATTACATTTTCCACGGGTGCTCTCATTATAAAAGAGAAGGGACCTAATCATGGCAAAAACAAATAAACAAACAAGCAAAAACAACCTAGAAATCTTTGGGAAGGAAGACATTGAAATGGTAGCCTTTCCCCTGTGATACTGAAATATTTTCTCAGTTTAGCTGTACGTTTCATGTTTGTCCTCAGTTGTTCATGACTTCAACTTACTGAGTAATAAGGATTTCTAAGTCATGAGGAGGTTTTGCTCACTTTCTTCTCTTTTTATTCTCAGTATTTGTCATTGTGAACAGTACTGGACATTTTGTCAATAGGTGATTTCAACTAATACATGATATACTTCGATGTGAAAATTCTCCTGAGAATTTATGGTCACTAATATAAATCCTATTCTATATATTTGATCAGTTTGGGAATTTGTGTATTAAATTTATATTAAGGGAGTTGGAGAAACATATTTATAATACTAATGCTAGATGTGTTTCAACTCTGCACAGAGTAAGCTCCAAGGCTTTTTCCTGGACTTTCTGAGGAGCTTCCCAGGGAATGATATAGAGCTTCCATTTAGGGAGGCATGAAACTATAGTTATGATGTCTTTCTGTGATGCACCCTCCTCCTTGTGCCCTGGAGTCCGTCTGCCTGGGTTAAAATCCTGGCTTTCTTTCTTTTTTCAGTTGTGTAACCTGGGCGATTTGTCTTTTCTGTGTCTCATTTTCTTTCATTTGTAAAATGGGATAGGAACTGTACCTACCTCATAAATACCAAGGTGGAAATAAAATGAGTTAATAAAGATTCTATAAGGCTTGGCAAAGAGGTATGGAATAAATGACAGTTTACATTATTTTCATAACTATCATTAAAATCAAAGCTTCATGAGATGTCATGCTGTATACTTGACTCCCTTCTGCTCATATCTGTGGGTTCAGGAATGCCCATTTTCTATCCAGTTAGCCCTTTTCCTCGAGTCTGATTCTGTGTTTTTGCTGTCTTCTTTTTGAAATTCGATTTTCTTATGTATTCCAACTTCTATCACAACAGGCACTGAGTTTTACCTGAGTTTCTCACGTTTATGCATCAGTTTCCGTTTGGGGCCAGATTTTGGAATGTAGATACTGACTTAAGTCTCACTTGGATTTGCCACACTCTTGGACTGGACTTAACTTGGACTGTTCTATTCCAAACATTTGTATTTTGCCCTAAATTTAGAGCCAAATTCTTCTTTTCTGTGGTCTTCTGTCTTTTATTTCTAGAATTATATGAGGCAAGGATAAAGAAACATCACAAAGCAATCTAATCTTTTGACCTCATTTTCTTCGTGTTGGAACATAAACTTTATATGCCTCCTCAACTACTCTGAGCTTTTCAAGTTCTCTGTCATTTTGGCACACTACTCACCCTGAGTCATCACTCTTCTGGTCTTGGAGAAAACACTTCAATGCATGGTAGAGTTTCTAGCTTCTTAGATAGCCACAAAGAGGCTAGAGATGGAATTCAGTTGTTTAGAAGCTGTGCCTTGAGTAAGGACCAGTGAAAGATAAAAGGAATTTGAGCAGATACATTTCTCTTCTTTATGTGGCTCATTAGTCTCGGTGGCACATCTTCCTCACAGCCCTGCTGGAGAAAACACATATGCTGAACAAACAAGTGTGCTGAGAGATCCTTACTGGCTTTCCCGAGCCTGTCATGAAGCCATAGCTGGAACAAGAGACATCATGTTGCATGACTTTGCATGTTCTCTTATTTTACTTCAATTTAGTTTCTCTTAGCTTTACCTTCCTGGGCTGGTATTTCTCAAACATAACTGATATCAACTCAGTCTTTATCTCTGCTTTCTAAAGGAACTAGCTAAGACATTCTTGATGGCTTTCTAATGTATGTATTTATTTTATTGCAGATAGGCTTAGTATTGGGATTCTTTCTATTTCACTTGTGAGGCCACTAGATGAGGGCAATTTTTCACCTCTATTATATTTGTATGGGACCATTGTGGTACATGAGTTCTGTCTTTCACTGAAAAGTCATTACGCAGCACATGGCTGTAATTAAATTTATCATAACGCTATTATTTATTTATTTACTATTTATTATTTATTCCATCACCATTTGTCCCTCCTATAACCCTCTTCCACCTCCACTCACTCCCCCCCACAACTAAACACCATTGTCCATGTCCATGCTCTCTTTCTCTTTTTTCCCTTTTCGTTTAATCCCTTCACACCCCAGCCCTTGTTCCATAGCTATCAGCCTGCTCTCCACGAGTCTATCTCTATTTTGCTTGTTAGTTCAGTTTGTTCATTAGATTCCATGTATGAGTGAAATCATATGGTACTTGTCTTTCTCTGACTGGCTTATTTCACTTAGCATAATGCTATCCAGGTAAAATAAAAACTTCATTGAGAAACCATGCCATATACTTGGCTCCTTTTTGCTCATATTCATGGGTTGTGGATCATCCAGCTACTTTACCTATCACTCTCTACTTCACTCAGTGCTGAACCTTTTAGACAAGTAAAAATGAGAATCATGCATGAGGTTTATATTATTAACTGATGTCTGACACTCAACCTCTTTGTCCTTTTATAGAATACTGTGCACATATTAGTCATTTGGCACAAGTATCATATTTATTCTCCCTTAAAAAGAGACAACAATATTGGTTCAGAGCTTAGTTTCTCATTTCAGATTTTGATATAACTCTGGACTCTTCTGTTTGCTGTCTGTGTGATTGGAGCATGTGTATTAACCTCTCTAGCCTCTGATACTATCATCACAATAAGAATCATTCAAATCCTTTCTTCTTCTTAAGGTTATTGTGCGATTTGAAGAGATAATTTATGTCTTATAAGTACTTATTGACTATCTATTATATATCAAGAATTCTTCTAGCCCCTGGGGATAAAAACACAATATCCATAAAAATAGTTCTTTTCATTGACTGACTCAAAGTAAACAATAAGAGATAGATATATTATTATTAACATTAGATTTAAGTACCCCAAATGACTTTTATTTCCTTATCCTGTCTAGCCCATTATTGGACTTGCCTGCCCTTAGTGTTTCTTAGCAGTACCAGTGCAATACCTTGGAGAATCGGATATCTCTTTCGGTTTGGTTGTTTTTTGTATCCTTCATACTATATACATGCATCCATTTTCTAGGTCAAGGAGTTTTTTTCTCAGATTTCTTTTTATCAAGAAGTATAGCAAGACATGATTGTAAATGTTAGTCCATCTTTTAAATTATACGTGT
>VMDR010032479.1:0-11692 GCA_007922815.1 Macrotus californicus
GAGACAGAGAAGAATCACAGACATAAATGTATAAATAAACATATAGTTACAATGGAAACAAGTAGTATGAGCAAGCATAACACAAATAATTTATCCTATTTGGAAGATTAAGAGGCACATTCCTAAAGATGTAATGTTTCAGCCAAACTGTGAAGAAATTAACTTGGTGAGAGATGAAGAAAAAGATATGGGTATAGAACAAAGGATGAGATAAGAATAAGATTCCCTCTTATAAGGGACTCTTTTAGTTATGATAGTAACTCAATTTAAATTTGCCTAAATCAAAAAGGAATACACTGACTCCTGTAATTAGGAAGTCCAAAATCTGGCACTGGCTTCCAGCACCAGCTCAAACAACTGTCCCCAGTCATCTGTCTGTCTGTTTCATCTCTTGACTCACTTTTCTTCTGCATTAGCTTTATTCTCAGTACACTTTCTTCACACGGTAGAAAAGACCAAACCTAAAGGCAAATTTAAGAGCTCTTATTTCAGAAGGTGAGGGATCCTTTATCTCCTATTCATATTAATTCATATTAATTGTCAAAATAGGGCTCTCACTGACTCAGAATATAATGCCCATCTCTGATCTAATCACTGGAGTACTCTGATGAGCCAGGTTGGGTCACATGTTCCACCTGTGTAGGGATGGAGCTAAATGACAGATAACCCACCAGATTGGAAAGAGGTATTTCTGAAAGTAAAGAGGGGATGGGGGTGCAGAATGTAACAGATATCCACTGCAGGTAGATTTATGCCACGCTTAATGTTTTGTTCTTTACCATAAGAGCAGAGGTAAAAAAACTTAAGGATTTTAAACAATGAGATGAAATAAACAGATCTGTACTTTGACACAAGTGACCCTAACTGCAACATGGGCAATAAATTTGGAGGAGACATAGTAGATGTGGGGAGACTAGCTAGGCTCGTTCAGACTGGAGGTGATGAAAGGGTGGTGAAAACATAGCTATAACTATAAGGCAATAAGATAAAAATACTTAGAGGAAAAAATCAATGGTATTTGAAGATTAATTGGGAATAGGAAAGTGAAAGAGAGGGAAAAGAGAACCAGCTTATGAAGAAGACCATGGCTGTGATCTTGACTGTGTTGGCTTTGCGGTACCTTGGAGACATCCAAGTGGAAATGATGACGAGGAAGTAGGATATATATGTGTAGAGTTCATAGAAGCTGCACAGGATGAAGATATACTTTTTGAAGACAGTAATAAATTGCTGCTATGAAAATCCATGGGTACAGGTGAGACTGATTAGAGTGATAAGAGGCCTATAACTGAGCCTAGAGGAAATGCAGAGCAATAAATAAATGTTTATATGGTTTGGAACAGGGTCAGGTTGATCCTCATTTACTCAGACTCTTATTTTCTGTTCTCAGTGTCACAACTTCCTTTTGTTCTGTAGACTCCCCACAGCATGCTTCCTAATTTGATCCTTTTAATGGAAATGTTTTTACAGGTTGTTTTAAATTGCTACATGAACAACAAATTATAAAGATGATATACACATATAGAGGTTATTACAATCAAACAAAGCCAGCAACAGAGCTAATCAAGTGCAAATTTTAATGCTATGCAAAAATTCTATTATGCTGCATGCAAATTAGTCTCCAATGGTAAGTAGTTCACAGAAATGACTATAATCAGTATTACAGTTACAGACAAACCAAATAAAATTTTTAATTTTCCTATTTTTACTTGATTATTTTTCTAGTATTTGTCATCTTTGTTACTGTTGATCTTTCTTTCCTGTGCATTGTTCTAGCTTATATGTATATTCACACATATATACCTTAAATATTACTCATCAATGGCTAGAATTACCTTGTTCCTGGCACTCTCTTATTACAGTATAATAAATAGTTCAGGCTGGGTTGAGGCAAGATAACAACCTCAAAATCATAATAGTGTACAACAATAGAAGTCAATAGACAGATAGGAAGGTGATAGATAGATAGATAGATAGATAGATAGATAGATAGATAGATAGAGGATTGATAGATAGAATGAACTACTGGGTCACTCAACTCCCTGTTGTCTCCTCTGGGACCCAGGCCCCTGAGGTAGTGCTTACTCTGGATAAGTACTGGTTATTGTGACAGACAAAACACAGAAGAGACATGGATTGCCACATATTAGCCCCCAGAACCTCTTCTCAGGAGTGAAACTGACCACTTCTACTCATTTCATCAGCCAATGAGAGTTACACACCTAGACAGAGAAGCAGGAAAGATAACGCTTTGTCAAGAAGAGCAACACATATTTTGAAAAATCGTACATTCTATCATCACCCCCTTCTGTGACTATTCCTTTGAGTCCCAGCTCTGAGAGCATTTTGTTCTTTCATTTACTGTCATCTTACCAGTTCTCTCTAGAATCCTCCAGAATGAGCTCTAAAGCAACTCTGCTCCCTAACTCTGCTGGATGTCCTGGCCACCAGGTAGTTTGTGACAGCAAAAATTCTGGGCCATGAAGATATGGGTTGTCTGCCAAGCAATCATCATGATGTGAAGGTGGAGGCGGTGGTGGTGGTGGTGGTGGTGGTGGTGGTGGTGGTGGTGGTGGCAGTGGCAGTGATGGCGGTGCTGAATCAGAGGGAGGAATATAGAGCAGTGAAGACATAGATAAAGAGAGAGAATACACTGAAAGATAATGGTTAACATTTGGGGTCAGTGTTAAGTGACAACAGATAGACTTTTTCTTTGAATAGCATAAAATAACTAAAATATTTATTATTAGAACATTTCTAGGTACAAGATAAATTTAAGGACAAAGATAATATTTCCCATATTTTATATATTTTCTAGAAAGTATTGGAGGTAGTATTCAAACCCTTATTACTTTATACCACCTAATCATGAGTTCCATATCAGTATCTCCTACCCACCTACTCAACCTCCTCACTCATTGCTATGCCTGTTAGATTCCCTACCCCACCTGGAACACTTGTTGTATTTACACTGCATCTCTTTTTCATATGCCTCCCTTTCCCAGGAGAAAGGCCCATTTCTTCAGGTCATGGCCCTCCTAGATTGCTGTGATGGTCTATAGAAAACCACCCCCTGGGATAAAGCATCCCTCCCAAAGCCAGGTGTGCTGGGAATGGAGAAGGACATAGGTCACATCTCTTCTCATACACGTGAATGAATTTCTGTCAAAGGATAATACTGATATAGACCAATGCTTGCTTTTCTTGAGAGAAGGCTCAGAGAGTAATGAGGTCTTGGGACCCAAGAGTGGCAAAGAACACTCATGACAGTAAAATGAGTCAGAAAGGGAGGCCAAGTAATCAATTATCTTGCTAACATGACCATTTCCCTGGCTGAGGCTTGTTATTCTCTGTCTCTATCTCTGTCTTTCTCTCTGTAGGGAAGGGGGATGTTCTGCGACAGTTTGAGGGGCTGTGTAGCATGCAATAGAGTATGGTGCAAATCAAGAGCTTTGAGCTTCATAAATGGAGATTAGCAGAACCTTGAACACTAGATTGGCCATAACGCATCAGACATTCTGTTCTTATGTCAGTTCCTTGTGGGGTCGCCCAGTCCAGTTTTTGACTGACCTTAATTCTAAAATCCCTCGGCAGTGCTGCTCATGCCAGCGCAGCTTACTTCGAGTCCTTGGCTCACCCTGTTAGGATTTTCTCCAGGGCTCTCTACTTCAGGCAGATCTGGGTGTGCCTGTGTATACAGGACAATGATGAAGGGGACTGGCTTTTGACAGTCCAGTTTCTGACTTCTGTGTAATGCTGACAATTCTTAGATTTGTCTAGTATTTCTGTCTGAAGCTGTTAGACCCCAACCAATTAATTGTCTTTTTAATGAACATAGTTAGATGATTTGAATTTTCATGTAATTGGATCCCTGGGATCCAATCACAGGAAAATGTGACAGATCCATGTTAGATATTTGTTGGATATGTCTTCTCTAGAGATTAGTTTATAAAAATACTATTTAGTTTAAAAAATACAATTTAACCACCTTCAAATGAGCAAACCTTGGAATTACTGTGTCAAAATACTCCCACCTATTAGAGCAATTTTTATCAATATCAAGTCTTGTTTCTCATTGTTTCTGTAATATTGTCCAATTAAGAACAATGTGAAGCAAGAACTGCCCAGAGATGCTGCCTTTCATTTTCATCAGAAGCAAAGGTCAGTGTTCATTTCATCTAATTCCCCTTCTCTGGATCTGAAACCTAATATTGCTATGCAATTGAGCAACTGAGTTACACAAATGAGGTTCCTTAGCCACAAAAATCTAAAATGATCAATGGTGGATTTCAAATTAATTTTTAAAGTGCTTTGGTTGCTTTAACTTATTAGAACATTGTGTCAAGTCATCTTTTTTTGAGACAGACATTATTTTTCCAATTTCCCACTGATTTTCTTGTACTGGTCTGCAGGTCAGCTGATCTGTTGATTTATTTCAGAAAATCACTAAGTACAGTACAGGCATCTTGCAATTAAGTATCTGTCAACTGCATTTCATATTGCTATTCAAATGGTCAAACCTGTTTCTCTTTCTGAGTCTGACTGTATGCATGTCTATTTTTAGTGGTGCTAGTAAAGTCCCCTGAATAGCCAGACTGGAATGAGAAAGGCACCTTCAAAAACATGCAAGTGTCATCCTGAAAAACATTTGCTCAAACAAGTAGACTACAAATCTCTATATTGTCAAAAATTTGAGAACCAAACAGCAGGAATCTGGTTAGAGTGTAGATAACTGTTTCTTATTTAAATGTATCTGGATTCAGAAAAGTCCTAAGGAACAACATCCAAATATTAGCCATGGGTAATATGGGAGTGACAGCAGCCAAGCCACCGAGATTTCACCAGAAGTATTCTCAGGAGGCTCAGTCCAATCTCATTATTTTTCAGCTGTTGAAGCTGAAGCCAGCATGGTCAAGGTCATGGGGCTAGCTAATTTCAAATCCAGGTCAAAGCTTCAGTATGATAAAGAATTTGAAAATCAGTTCCAGCATCACAAAGGGCTTGATTCAAATCCTAAGTTAACACTTATTTGTCATATAATATTTGGTTAATTAATGGACCACCTTACATGCTCTCATCTTTGGGTTAACAGGGAAAACTACATACAGCATCTGGCACACAGAAGCAGCTTAATAAATGTTATTTCTCTTCATTTTTCTTTTTCTCCTCAGTGTCATGGGAAAGATAAAAAGAACATTCCTATTTTCTTTGAGTTCAGAATCTTGTATTTTTGTCTCAACTTTCTATCTCTGCCCTATTTCATATGCTAAAGTTTCAAGAGGCTGTAACAAGCATAGGGAGTAGTACTAAGAAAATCTAAATGACATTAATTCATTGTGGCTCAAACAATTATTTTCCCAGGAACTGCTCTATTAAATTTCAAACCTACCAGAAGAGGAAACAAATAATATGTTTGCCCAGAAAGCAGATTACGGTATCTTCCCACAATCAATTTGGTTGGACAATTGATCTATCTACGTTCTGGGCTTCAGGGAACAAGGATGCCATTTCTACTCTGAGGAGTCAGATCTACCCACAGCCCTTGACAAGCCTGGAAACTTTGCTTCATTCCTGAAACTCTCATTATGCCCACAACTCAGCATTTTATAGGATGTGGGGAGAGCTCCAAACCAGAGCTGATCTTTCTGGGGTTTGGCTGGTTGTTTTATCTCATCTTGCATGACCCCTCCCTGTCAACCTTTCCAATGCATCTGGCACACCTGTGCAACAAACACATAAGACTTAAGGAAAAGTAACTATGGTACCAGCCTTTGGCTCAGGAACATTCTTTATTCTCCCATCTTCTTATTCCATACCCTGTGAGTCTGTATCCACCCTGACTCATGGGCTTCACCCTAGCTCCGGCTTCTTACATCGGCTCCCTCTTTGCCACTGGATTTGTAAAATTTGACAGCCAGCTTTGGGACTGCCTTATCAGCTCAGATTTTGATTCCCTCAGGCCCCTGAGTCTGAAATCTCCTTGTTTATTTCAGCATTAAAATCTTTCCTTCTTTTCCACTCTTATTCCTTTACACCCAACCTGAATAAGAATTTATCTAGCTCTTCTGAGCTCATGACAATGAGAAAATGCACAAATCATAACACCCCAAGACAAGTACACGTCCATGATAGGACTTTACACTTGTATTCCCTCTGCTCCCAAATATTTATGTAGTATTGGGAACCGCCCAGCCTGGTTTCAGAAGCTGTAACCCCCAAGGCTAAGGCTGAGTAAAGAGACCTGGGGACCATAAGCCACTAAAGAGTCAAAGCTTATCTCCCTGGCAGGAGCATCACCTCTGCTCCCTTTCACTTCACCCTGCTAGGTTCTGGGCGGATGACTGGTTAGCCAATGACAGGTAAGATTCCTCAAGGGAGGGATGACCTAAGACAGGTATGGTCATGAAGGGGCCCTCAGGGAAGGACTTAGGGGACTATAGAAAAAGGGGGTGATGGACCCTTGCCCCTCAGCTTTGACATAGCTTGGAGTCCTCATTCTGTCTGTAAGAAGTCTCCTAATCTCTTGACTGCCTTTCTTCCTCTGCCTGATTTAAACCTGAAACAATGCCCTGTGCTGGAAAGGGCGGGTTCCCTGGGGCAATCCAGCCTAAGAAAGAATGCAAAATGTCCTGTGGAACCTGCTTTGCTAATGCCCTCAATTTAAATGATAAGGGTCCAAGCATGAAATGAGTTTGTTTCCCAAAGTTTTATGGCCCTTTAGCTAAATGACCCTGACTCAGAATAAGCCCCCATAGTTCTTGGAATGTTATCTATTGTTTGATCCTTACTCCCTGACAATAATTGATAAACTTTACCTGTATTCCTGTGCAAATTAAAACCAATAAAAGCCCACTGAGGAACAGGCTCCTTTGAGAGATCGACCACCTTTCCTCCCCAAGCAGATCACGTCTTGGTAGACTTATTCTGATCTGTGGTGGATGGGGTGGGGTGGGGGTCTGTGGGCAGAGCTCCCCCCCATAATGTAGGTTACATTTTTTTCAAATTCATATAATTTACATACTTTACATAATCATATAGATTGTGTCATTTCAAGTTTCTACTCGAAGGTCACTTCCTCAGAGAGCCCTCCCTTAGCAGTCTTAAAAATAGCACACCCATTCTTTATATTTATCTTGACCTGGACATTTATGATACATATGACATATTTTTCCTTGTTTCTTGTTTATCATAAGGATTGGAAAGTAAGTCCAGGATAGCAGTGACTTTGTACATTTGAATCATCATCATATTCCTGGCACCTAGAATACTCTGTTATATAATAAGCATCAAATAACTATTTGTTTAATAAATGAATGAACAACCCTCAAGCCCATTGAGGTGACCCATGACCACTCAATTCGAGAAGTCAGATTGTGAGTTAACTGACCTAATTTGATGCTGGCCGGAGCAGATGAAGTGGTAGATAATCAACATCAACCATAAATAAGACACAGTAGACTATGTTTATATATAAATATAGGAAATATTCTACTAGTTCATTTCCCAATATATCCTTCCTCAGTGGAGAAATCCTGGTGGCAAAATTAATTAAATCAGCCTTTTTCCTATTACTTTTGTATTATCTGGCATATATCATCATTTGACATAAGCAAGTAAAAATCTGGCTACTTTCCAAGAGGCATTACATGTAATTCTGGCTCATTTGTTTGAATGAGTAACAACACTTGTATGAAATATCAAGATTTATAGTTTCTTTGGAGTCAATATTGATTTCTACTTCCATTGAATTGAGTTCTTTTACTATGGTTAGTGTATTTTAAGACTTTTCTTACCAGTCACCAATATCGGCTTGCATTGGGAGTTGCAATTAAGAACTATGAATCTGTCTTCCCATGGCTTCTGGACGTGGTGCTGGAAGGCAGTGCATCAAGTGGGTGCTCCCTCCAGGAGGAAAGCCCATATACAGATGGAGAAATTCTTCCTCTTTGTGAGCATTTATGTCTTTATAAAAATTGTCTTTGCTCAAAAAGCATGTAATCAAGTTAATCATTGCAATTGGAAAACAACAGCCAATGACATATATATAATATAAATTGTAAATGCCATAGCTACAGACCCGACATTGGGTAAGTTTTCCGATATGGTAAAATAACCAGCAAATCTATAAATCAGGGCATATCTGGATGCATATCTTTTGTGGAAAAAAAATCTATGATTGACTTAGGTAAAGTACATAAGATAGAAATGTCAGCATGCACACAAAGGCTAAATCAAATCTCTGTTTTGGTGACCGGTATAGATTATCACCTACTCACCATCATTATTTCTATCTAGATAAGAACTTCTGAGTTGAAGCAAACAATTGGCTATAGCTAACAAAAATACAGTGCAAAATTAATCGGAATTACTCCGTGATAAAAGGAAAGGAGACCATTCAGTGAAGTATGACATTTTTGATGATTATTCCACACATTAACCACAGAACCATCACATCCAGGATTCTGGAAAATGTGTATGCCAAGGGAAAAGTAGCAGCAACCTTTCAGAAGGGAACCTAGCATTCATTTTCTGGCAGACACAGAATAGTTTGCAAGGACTTAGAAGGCAGCTCCTAGGACTTTTCTCCTATACCCCTTTCAACCCTTGGTGGAGAAATCCCCTCCAAAGGGATCATCTCCTATGCGGAAAGGACTTTACAGAATTTTACAAGGTAATCAGTTTAGCAAGTTATTCTGGGAAGGCTGAATCTTGATTCTATGGGTTGTGAGAGCAAATTTAAAATGTGTAAAAGCTGTTGCCTCTTTCTGTGGCCTGTGTGGATACTTGTCCCTAAGGAGCAGAATGTCACTTAACGCCTTAGAGATTCCATACAAGATGATGTCTGTCTAGAAGGGACCCTTTAAAACAGCTCTGCATTCCAAATATGGCCGTAATGGGGAGGAACCCCATTATCTGTACCACCTTCTGTGTTTGGAAGCAGGAAACACAGGACCTGGAGAGCCCTCTGTTATTGGTAACTGAGTTCCCCATTCTTTATCTGCTGGGCTGTTATCAGGGAGGTATATGTTATATTGTGTTTTGTACTAAAACCCTCCACTATCCTCTTGAAGAACTGGGACTCAGGGGTGGAGGGAGTGTTCCCTACTGTGAATCTGGAGTTGGCACCACCTTCAGATTTCTGCACCGCTGTACCACACACACTGGCTTCTGGAAAGCCCTAGAAGGTTAGCTCCCCTAAAGATGAGGGGAATGATGTAGGGATATAAGATCCTGCCCCCACCCTGACTGGTGTGGCTCAATGGGTTGGGTGTGATCCTGCAGATGCAGGGGTAGCCAGTTTAATTCCCAGTCAGGGCACAAGTCCCCAGTTGGGGGCACACAAGAGGCACCCAATTGATGTTTTTCTCTCATATCAATGTTTCTGTCCCTCTCTTTCTCCCTCCCATCCCCTCTTTCTGAAAATAAATGGGGACAACTGTATTTGAACAACAATTAAAAAATAAAGAAAAAGAAAAAAAAAAGAATAAGAAAGAGCCTGGCCCCTCACCTCCAGACGAGACACCTCTGAGTGTGATTTAGACTCTAGTACCCTCAGGGACCAGGTGGAGATCACATCTTTGCTGGGCTCCCATCCCTTCTGCCTGTTGGCCTCTCTTTGCCAAAAAGCACTTTGTCCCAGGGTCTGTTTTTAGAGAATCTGACCCAAGACAACCATTCCTCTCAGCGTCAGGACAGATGAGAGTAGACAGACAAGATCAATGTGTCCCTTTAGATTTAGAAGAATCCCTAAAACAACACAGGAGAGGAGGAACCCAGCAAGTTGACTGTATGCTTTCCAGGGTCAAGGGCAGCCACTGAGACTTGACCTCCTTGGAACCCAAGTGAGCAATGGCCCCCAGATCTGCACCTTCGCGCTCTGCCTGTGGACTGGTCTGGAGCAAAAGACTGGGAATCCAAATTTTAGATGTGCCACTGTTCTCTTGCCATATCTAAGAAACTCAAAATGGCATAGAGATCAAGTATATAAACCAGTTTAAAAGGTTGTTTTTTTATCCTCCAGCCTCAGCATCTTTTACTTAGTTCCTGAAGGCAGCGAAAAATGATAATATGCACAGTGATGCCATATTTTCATCTTCCAAAACAGTGAATCAGTATAAACTCTAAAATCAGATTTGAAGTGGAAGGGATAAACCTGAATGTCCTGGCTAATCACAGGTATATTTGTGTGGGTGTCATTATGCTGGTCCTTATAGCTGTGGGCAGGGGCAGACTGATGGAGACACAGAGCTTGGGTTGGTTCCGGGGCCCATGTGAGATGCCTCAACAGTACCCTGTATTGCCCCTTTCCAGCTCTAAACACCCCCATTAACATCTAATTAACTAATTTTTGAAATACTTTTGACTGTTTTCCATTCCTAAGCATAAGCTCCATAACAGCAAGAAATATATATTCTGTTCTTTAAAATTCATTTACTCCCTCAACCCAAATTGTGTGACTCATTATCAGTACAGCTTTGTGGTTAAGAGCTCCCATTGGAGTTTGAAGACCATTCGCTGCTGCCAACTAGCTGTGTGACCTTGAATGAGTTGCTCAACCTCTCTGAACCTCACTTTTCTAGTAAGTAAAATGAATATTATAATAGAGCCTATTTATAGTGAAAATTAAATGAAATAAAACCCATGAGGCCCTTAACATAGTGCCTGGAACATCATAAGTACTCAATAAATGGGTGCTATTATTATATTACTGGATCAAGACTGTTACTCACAACACTGAACCAGAAATATCAAAATTGAATTCCTACTTACAACCATAGAGTCACATATATATATGAGAATATTCTTTCCCTTCCTTCCTCTTCAATAATATTTTTACTGCATTAGACCAGAATCTTCTTACTTAATTTGGACAATTAATTTTTCTTTCCAAATCACAGCACTTATTTCTCTAGCACATTTACCTCCAAGTAACAAGATTTGTGGAGGTCATCTGAGTGGGCAGCTCTCAGTGCAACACATGAGAGCGCATTAGCAGACCTGTGGCCCAAGGTTGCCCTGGCTTGTGATCTACAAGCTGCAATGTGGAAAGCAGGACTGCAGCTCTGAGCCCAGACACTGCCCAACAGAATGGTAAAGGCAGCAGAGCTTAGGGCAGAGCCTGAATCTCGGCTCCTCACCCTTCAGACCAGATCACACCTCTGTGGGGCATTTCCTTCCTCCACCTGATCCCTCCACCTGATCATGGGCATTCCTGAGCCACAGCAGCTCTGCCCAGTGCAAACGACGCAACTATGTTAGGCCTGAGACTAGTGTGGTATTGGCAGATTCAGAAGCTTCCTGCTCACTCACAGAACAGGAACCTCTTAGTTCCTGTTCACCTAGCCCAGTCGTGATATTTTTGGTTGTGAGCTTGCTGCACTGCAGGCTCTGTTGTCCTTTTCATTATCAGTGAAGATTTCCTGAAGAGATTCATTAAGTATTGAACTAGAGGTCGGCTATCAATTTGGTAGCACAAGAATACAAACAAAGTAGAAGAATTTCTAGGCTGATTTGATTATTAGTGGTCTGAAAACACATAATTGAGTATATTTACCTAGCATACATGGGGGAAAATTATATAGCCATGAATCCTACATTATTTGGGATATGCTTTCTAAGGTAGAACTTCTTTATTATGGCTCTGATTAGGAGTGTGCTATATTATCACTGCAAAGACTACTGGGGGATAAAT
>VMDR010032480.1:0-11691 GCA_007922815.1 Macrotus californicus
AGGTGGTTGCCTGAGTGTGTATGTTTATTAAAATTGACTGAACACTTAAAACACAGAGGCAATGTCTAAGAAACATATATTTGACATAGTTAATTTTTAAAAGTTTAGTTTAGAAAGAGGTAGACGCTTGAGAATTATTATCAACTTAGAAGAAAAAAAGCAGTCACACAAAAATTGACCTGATGCATTTCTGATTTCTGAATTAAAACATCCAAATAACTATTTAATAACTATTTTAAAGTACTGAATATGGAATTAGAGAAGAATGCAGAAGGGATTTATTTTAAAGTTTGGGGAAGGGAAAAATAAGAAGACTTGTATCTATCTATCTATCTATCTATATATAGACATCTTTATATATATTTATAGACATATATCTTATTCTATATATTTATATATCTATTTATACAGATATAAATATCTGTATCTATATATTTTATATATTTACATTTATAGATATTTCTAGATATACATATACCTTATTCTTTATAAGAAATTTTATTCCCATAAACATCAGGAGCTCCCTCTAGCTATTCTATGCATTGAAATGCATTCCATTCCATTTTCTGCAGAAAGAGTTAAGCCAAGTCTTTCTTGTGGATTGCTGCTGAAAGTGAACTTCAGTGCTGAGGCTGACACAGCTGACAACCTTGAAACCAATAAAGTTCAGCTCAGGCCGTCGTCCACATAAATTTCTCAACCCCTACCCAGGCCGGCTCCCCCCAGAACTACCTCTGTCAACAGAGCGCTCAGTCTTTCAGCTCAGCAGCCCCTACGGTGGCTAAAGAACTGTGATATTTATCCACACCCCCATTCGCTAATTTCTCAGATGCCTCTCATTTGTCAGGAACTGATTATTTTTTAGCCAAAGCTTACCCACAATATAAATGCATTTCTTGAAGATGAAAAACAAAACAATCCCCTTAATTAGCAACCACCTCACCGAGTCACACAATGAATTAAAGCAGCATTTCTCAATGACAAATAGGGCTTGTGGACTAAGCTCATTAATGAACGCCTTTTTCTACATCAAAAGACGTCTTTAATTAATTTAATTTTACTTCCCTTTCTTCTCTCTCTCCGTAAAACGACTGTCCATTGTCTTTAACCATATGCTTACAATACTCTCCAGTAAATGAATAAACACAGCTTGTCCTGGAGAGCTACAGCGTTGGAAGCAAATTAATCTATCAGGTCCTGTTTGACTTTTGTGATGTGACAAGATTTATTACCCATAATCAATCACACAGAGGAAAACTCCAGTGCCCTCCATCATTCTGATCTATATTAAACAGTTGTTTGTTGGCAGGTGTATGAACACGACTAGTAATTAGTGCTGTCGAAAAGCTTAAATAATTGCCTGGTGAAGCAAAACTTTTCAAACAGGTTTTATACACTGTAATTTAATGTTCTCACCAGTGGAACTATTCTAAAAATCACCTGATAGTCTTCATTTCAAACAGAGAGCCAAGAGTTTAGAAAAAAATGTACATTAATAATATAATGGAGCTTTGGCCAATCACTATCTTCAATATCAGTTAACCCAATGTCTCTTGGTCTGTTATAAGGCTAACTAAATTTCACTACAGAATTCATCAAATATTTCATCGTTTCATCTATTGAATCTCTAATGGAAGCCTCTTGAAACATTCTAGTCATTTTTTAAAGTCTCATTTTTGTTTTTTTAATTCCCAGCTGTAAATGACTGTCTAATCTGGCCTCCCACTGTTTATTTGTGGAAACCAGGATGCAGGAAGGTTCAGTGATTTTCACAATATCACATAATCACTTACCACTAGAACTGAGACCAGAACTTCAACCCCCTGGTTCTCAGATGAACAAACATTTGTTGGCTAGACAAGAACAGCTACAGCGTATCTGTAGCAACTCTTATCCTTGTTGTAGTACATCTCTCAGCAGATCTTAACAATGAAGTTGAGTCTCAGTTGATAAACTGTGAAAATATCAGGTCTATGCACCTGGTCTCCCACTGAATACTTCAAAACAATAAATGTATCTGTTATTTCACCTTTCTTATGAGAGTACAAAATTGTGTAAAACACCTAAGGACTATCTTTGCTCCGTCAGGTAGGTCATCTTAGACGTGAAAGGTTGATTTTAATTCCTCTAATAGAAAGGCACTCCAATTTCCACGTTCATCAGATCTGTATGTACCCTGCCTTGCTGAAGCCATTTGGTAATCTCACATATCCTGTGCCCTTGCACCCTATATTCCTAGAATTAATTTTGTTTTCCTCCCCAGGGGAACACCAGTGTCCATGTGCTCTTCACTGACAGCAGCAGGGAGGACTCTGTGCCTCTTTTCAGGGATGGCAGCAATGGGCTGGGCACAGGCATGGCACGACATCAGGACAATATGCAGTCTTGCTGCGATTTCCACTTCCCACCGTAAGATCATCCAGTTATTCCTCCACATAGAGAAAGAATGAAGCCTTGGAATAGAAGCATTACTCACCCTCCCAAGCCAGTATTAAACACCACTTCACCAGCCACAGAGGATGGATGGCCAAAGGAGTAACCTTTCATCTTAGTTCCATCTTCCAGGACAATGTGCGCTGTCTGTGCCTAAAGAAACAGATCCATGATTCTTCACAGAATACAAAATGTAAAGCACAGAGTTGAAAACAAAACCCAGAGGTGCAATACACAAACTGATTAAATAAATGCACAGTATATTTGATGAAATTTGACCACCTAGATTCAGAGTCGCTCTACTGTTACTTGTCACTTTTCTTCAAATGTATGGCTCCTGTCAAGGAAGGTGTTTTATTTTGTTTTGCTTTAAAGAAGAACTGAAGCATATTGATACATTATCTATTCTAAGTCTACTTGTAGAGTTATTGCCAATCCAGAAATACTTCCATTTAGCTGAAATGCTATGTCTGTCCTTACTCCCTTAATACCCCCCAGCTTTGCTCAAATATTGCTTTAAGGGAAGTTCACGAGTTTGCAAAAACATTGTGAAGTATACCATGTAGCTCATATCACTCTGAGGTGTAGAGCTAGGAGGAATCTTTAAGGTTATCTGTCAAATTGTTCCACAGAGCTCCTGTGTTTGATGGGGTTGTCCCAAGGGCCACCTCCTCCACCAGCTTCATGGTCATAAAGAGGCTGAAACTTTACACTCTGTTAATACAGCTACAAAAGCAAGCACTATGGAACATCTAAAAATATATCGTAGTTTGCTTTTTGGTAGAGTTAATTATATCCATGTCTGGTTCTTTCTTTAAATTGTAAAGCATTCTGAATTTGACTACTTCACCATACTAATCTTGGAACCAGCTTCTGTAAAATTCTTGGCTTAGAAGAGAGGCAATTAGAGAAACTTATCTAAAAAGCAGGCATCATCCAACCCTCATAAATACTTTCAATTCTATTGTTGAAACATTTTAAATCTAACTCTCAATATCCATAAAGTTCAGAGAAGGAGAAATGTGTTCAACCATGCCTTGGGGTGCAAAATCTAGACTCTGTAAGAAACTCTGTAGAACACAATAGTTGGAACGTGGTTAAAAAATAAATTACAGCAAACTGTAATAATTGAGGAAATTTGCATAATAATATTTGGTATAATATTTTTAAGATTGAAGATGATATTGTGGTTATAGTTTTAAGAGTTCTTTTTGTTTTAAAGATATAGACTGAAGTACTGAAATGATTAAGGACAAAATAACATGACATCTGAGATTTGCTTTAAAGGGGGTTGGGAAACATATGCAGGGCTATAGATAAAACGAGTTTGGCCATGAGTTGAGAGAGTTGAAGTAAGGGAGACCATGCTACTGCTGTTCTCTCTGCAAGAATTAAATGTGGTCTCTCTGCAAGAATTAAATGTGATATAAGCATACTGATATTCTGCTTTCCTCCTCTTACATTTTTATGACTGGACCCATAGTGCCTAATCCTTTTGTATCCTGCCACCCAGCTTCACTCCCATCTCTCTCTCTCTCTCTCTCTCTCTCTCTCTCCCTTTCTCTTTCTCTCTCACACACACACAAACACATACCTTGGTATGCAGAAGGAACTCAGTAAATGATTTCTAGACTTCTGTTTCTATGCTCTTCTAGCTTTGTGGCATGCCCTCAGCTTTTCAAGTGTGAAAAATACCTCATTGTTTTTCTGTAGTGATATTCTTTATAGAAATATGATGCCTCTTTTATGTGCAAAGTACCCAAGTCTCTTGACATTGGAATGACTGCTCTTCAGTGTAAAGTAGTGTGTAATTATCTTTAAACCAATATGTCGTGGGCTTAAATATTGTCTATGCCTGTGTCTAGATACACATTAGCTAATATACACACAAAGCCATGTTAGTACTGCTTATTAAAACTGACATGTGCAAGATACTGCTTTCAACAGGTCAGGATATATATTTTCAATCCAAGGTACAGTCCATGGATTTCAGGTTATATATCTGAGAAAGTTTGCACAAAGTGCTGTGCTGCACACTTCCTGTGTGTCTGTGTGTGTGAGTGTGTGTATGTGTGCACCTGGGCAGAGTTAAACCAAAGGATTCTGCCCTTTTCTTAGCATATCAAATTATTTTTGAGGTCAAGTTTTGTTTTACCATAACCTTGGAACCAGTGTTTGAGATCTCAAGCTTCACCCTTTATCTTTAAATAGTTATGGTTTAATATCTCAGCCACTACACCAAAAAAGCTTTTGGAATCAGTCAGCACAAAGGAAACTGCAATAATCAATGTAATGTTAGTGAAGACAAGACTTCACTTGCAGAGAAATCAACTTAATACACGAGTTCTGAATTTTGTTCCTGTATCCAAGAAATCACCTTTTCATATCACTTCTTCTACTAACATGATATTCTTATTTTATATTTTATTAGGTCAACTACTGTTTGTTTATTTATAATTCAACACAGAGGTTGATGATTTCAGGAAGTAAAAGTGTAATGTTCAGTATATTTCTAAAGGCGATTGATTATAAGCTCTTCAAATGTCTATGGTGACGGTTCTCAATAGGGCATGTTTACTGGGAAAATTCCCCAGGTAACTCTTGATGTTTCAATAGGTGAAACTTTTTGGTCCAAGTAAAGGAAACGCATTGTCAAAAAACATTTTCTACTGAAAGTATTATTTTCTGCTCTGAAGGAATTCATGTGTAACCTAAATGCTTTCATAAAATAGAAGGAAAAAAGGAAACCTTTTCTTTAAAGATGTAACTTTAATAGAATCTAAAATAACTTATCTACACACAAGTTCACAAAACTTGTGTATTAACTGAAAATTTCAGTTGTTTTCTGTATACCAGTTTATCCACCCTCTGCTGAGCCATACCTGTCTAGAATATCACCCTATTTATATTTTTCTTTTACTTTATCCTCCTTACCTAAAAATTTCAAACAGTCTGATCTGTGGATTAGCCACCGCCTAATTATTTTAAAGAAAGGTAAAAATTAACATAAACAAATCTAACTCTTGCTCGCCTGTTCCTACAATTGGATTTAATATTTTTCTTTCTCTTTCTATGGGACCAGTTTTCAACTTTGCTTTCTACCTTTTAAAGATATATTTGAGAAGACATTTACTGTTGCCTGAAATAATCCCTGAGATTGTGCTCAATATATCTTTTTCCTCCTGTAATCATATTTTTTGTTCTTTTGGGCATCTTTTATAGATCTTCCAATCCTCTTTCCCACTACACATTATATTGTTACAAGGTTTCTGTTTATTGCCTCTAGTACCCTTTATATTCTGCTTAATTACATTGGCCTCCAATGAGTTTAAAATGATGAGTGCCAGTTGACTTATCTATGAATTGATGGAGGAACTCCGAACAAAGAGCTATTATTTGGAATCCCCTCTTCTAGCTAACAGTTCCCTAAATGCTATTTCATTCCAACAAATCCAAAAGAAATCACCTTGTTACTATCGTACGATATTTTAGTAGCCTCAGTCCTAGTAAGAAGGTTGTAGCCCAGGAATTAGACTATAACATTAAGTTGTAATTTAAGTGCCTGCTGGCAGAGCACTGTGGTACTTCAAATGCTGAAAAGGCAAATGAAACTTTAATAAAGAGAAATATATACACTTGTAGAATGTCAGAAAAAGTGACCAAAAGATTATATAAATGACTTCTACAAAAAAGGACCTCAATTGTGAGTGTTTAATTAAATGAATATTCCAACAAGACAGTTTAGACATTCAAGTCCCAACATGTGGCAAGTTCCCTGCTGAGCTCACAGAGAAATGCCCCCAGTACCCTCTTGTAGTGAAAGGGCTGTGTATGTGCATGGGTGGTAAAAAAGAGGAAAACTCAAAAATAATATCACTGAGGCACCTGGATGTGCAAAGACACATAACATATCACCATTTCTCTCTTGGGAGATTTCTCTTTAATAAAAAATTTACACTTTTCCCTCTACAGTTTAAGTAATGAAAATAAAAACTTTAAGAAAAAAAAACGATGTCCAACTCTGAATTTGAAGTCCAAAATTTCAAAATTCCTTCAAGTCTTTGCTCAAAAGCCACCCTCTTTCTGGAGAAACCTATCTTGACCCACCTATTTAAGTTGACAGTCTGCCTCCCAGCACTCTACCCCCTCAGCCTACTCCTTTCTCACAGCATTCATTGCCCCTAACACATCGTCCGGTGTTGTATTTAAAATCTCTGTCTTGTCCGACTAGAGAGCGAACTTCACAGGGGCAAAGTACGGGGTCAGCTTCACTCACTGGGGTGCTCCTGGGCCTACACCAGTGCTTGGCCCAGGGTAGACGGTCTTTTCATTTTTGTTGGATAAAAAATCATTGAGTTTCCATCTGAAGAAAATAGCATTAAAATTCTGAAAAGCATTATGACACATTCAGATTTTTAGTTCGTTTTAAATATGAATTTAAAAATAAGCAGAAACCTGTCCCGAGTTGCCTTTTCATTATGTTTAACTAACAGTGCCTTTCTACAATATCTTAAATGTAGCCTCATAATGTGGATTTACAGCAGGAAAGAGACATGGTTGTCATTGAAAGATAAAGGGGTAAGCAAGGAGAAGGTCAGCGGATGGTTATACCGGGGTGCATAGTGAGTGTGTTGTACATACTCAATATGCATATTGGGCAGAGTTGAGACAAATAATCACAGTAATTCAAAACCTAGGATTATTTATATCACTTTACTGGGTGTGTCACATGAAAGAGGGTGACAGTATCCGAGAAACGTAACCAACTGTTTCACTCATCACTTCATTTTGCAATATAGACAGAGAATGAGAGAGCTCTCTTACCTAGTGTATTCCAAAGTATATAAGAAAGGATGGAAATCCTGTATTGTCCTACTTAGTTTTAGACTGATTTATACAAAGAGTCTTGAAGAAAAAACATTTTACATTCCTCATATTATTCTCACATTTCTCATATTATCCTCATGTTAATATATAATAAAGGATGAAAATCTTGTATTATCCTATTTAGTTTTAGGCTAATTTATACAAAAGAATCTTGAAGAAAAAATATTTTACATTCCTCATAAATTCTCACATTTCTCATATTATTCTCATATTTTTGCATTAACAAGCTCAAGTGAAAGGTCTAAATCTAATTAAAAAGGGATCAAAAAGTTATTTTGAACGCTAAAAACTATTCACTTTTTACCAAAATAGTTTGAATAAACATGTACTGTTCACGTTGCTCAATTTGAAAACTGAGTTTACCCTGCTGCTGTGTACCTCTTAGTCAATCATTACCAAGGAACACAAGCAACAGTTCTGAGGTGAGTTTAACCTTGGTCGAATGGAGAAGGATTTTACTGTGGTTTGCTCTTACTAGAGACAAAGAACAACTTCCCTCCTTCCAAAATACGAATTCTTAGAGAACCATTATTTGCATCTGGCTACTTTAGGGTTTTCTTTGTTTGTTTGTTTTTTTGTTTTAATATGTTCTTACAGTTCTTCATTTTACTTTTTCCCCTCTGGGACTTTTACTAATATTCCAGTAACTTTTCTTAGTGAAACTTTTATGTAAATTAAATTCCATGTGTGACAGGATCCACTTAGTGGCTTAATTTTAACTGAGTACTCATTTGTATTGTGGTATAATTCTTCATCACTAATTAAATGTATAAAAAATAATAAGAATATTCTTCAACTCTCAAGCTCTCAAGATCATAGCCAATAAAAATTTTAACTTAATTCATTATCTAATTTTAGATTTTAGTGCCTCAAAATCAAAGGATTACTGAGATGTTGTTATTATTACCTTTATTCATATTGACTCAACCAAACTGGCAATAAAGTACTGAAATATAACAGAAAAAATTTTGGGATTACATGTATTAGTCTTCAGCTTAGCAGTTAAGGGATAGTTAAAAAGCTTTTATTAATCAGTCCTCTTTCTCCACTTACTATTATTGATCACCCAATATACATAGTCCATTAAAGGTAAAAAGTGAAGAGCCTCATCACAAGGCCAACAGGGCATGAAGTTTCTATGTGGAAATCTCATTTCAATAAGGTAAAGTACATCAGGTTTGGCAAATGCTTAGAGAACAGATTTTGAAAGATAAAATAATTATTCACTGGGAAATCTATATATATTTATATATACTATTTCCTAAGTAATTGCTACCCAAATCTGCTTATGTACTGATACTCATAATCTAAATTACCAGCCAGTTTAAAAAGACAGTTCAGGGTAAGAATAGAGTATAATTTTCTATCCATCCAGGAGAGAAATTATTTTATGTATAAAGAGGGCAGACTTCTGGAGAAAAGCAGTGAGAAGAGCAGATGCTTTAGGGGAAAAAATTTATAGACTATGGGCATTCACTTCCTCTACCCTGGCCCCATCCTTTCCAACCTGTGCATAGCCTATGCCCTGGGGACTGTTCGAAATCCTGTTCTAGGGAAGGGAAGAAGAGAGACAATAAATGAGGCTGGGCTGGAGAGAACAATTTTGACCATTCTTTTTTGCCTTTTGTCACTTGGCTTTCTCTTTCCTTCCCATACCTTGCTTGGTGAAATATGGATTTTACTAGTTTTGGTGTGGTGGGAGGTGTTTGTTTTTTGCTCAGTTTTGGTTTGGGTTCTATACTCCTGATCAATCATTTATTGAAAGTCAATTTTTCAGATGCTTTTGAAGATTTTGTCAGAAAAACAACTCTTGAAGGGCCACTTGGCATACAGACTGGTACGCCCAAGTTCTTATGCTCATTCCTGCCCTCTCTTCTTTCCTCGCATCCACATTCTATCTCTTGTTAGAAACCCAAACTCGATCATCTCTGTACCAAAGAAGCAGTGAAGGACCTGTTGCTTCCAAAGCTTTAACAAAAAGTTTAAACAACAATTGGCATTTAATTCACTCCTCTATGTCCAAGTATAAGACTAATTTATCTGGTAACACTACAGGCAACCCCAGACAACATCAAGGAGAGAGAGCCTGCCTTCTCTGTCCAACGCAGTATCACCAGCACACAGCATGGCATCTGGCACAGAGAGGGTGGTTGAGGGAAATATTTCACACCTTTCTGAATTCATACTGTGGCCCTTGAAGTTCATTTTCAGGGACTCTGGAAAGGTCATTTAATACCTGGTCACAAGGAAGAAGGAATAAGAGTGATTGGTGACTTTGGGAAATGGAATTGAGCAAGACTGGCTCAGCTCTTCTTAACTCTCTTTTCAAAGAAATCTATTCTCAGGTGTGTATGGAGGTAGTAGAGCTGGGGCTGTGAAATGAATACATTTGATTAAAAACCAAAGCCCTGTTTTCCAAACAACTTTAGCAATAATAAAGCTGATTCTCACATCCCTACCTGTTTGAATGCTATGCCTTATTTCTCAATTGAATTTAAACTTAAGAGTTGAGGGGAAGGTGTGATTATTACCCCTATAATCCTACCAGTAGTAAATACCTGGCAAATATTAATTGGTTGAGTGAATGAATGAATGGCTATCAGTTGGCAAAAATGCTGTATAACTCTACTTTTGTTTCTCTGGGACATACAGACTGGCTTGCAAATCACACTCCTGCTTTGCCCCAAATCATATGTAGACTATTCCTACTAGGCTGCTCACAAAAATGAGAAGCGATTGGAAATGTACTGCTGTTTCATTCCACATGACCTGTTTCCTGGAGACGAGGTGAGGGAGTGAAGGACACCTGCTTCAGTGGTGCTTTCTCCTCCATGCTCCACCAGGTAGAGATGTAAGTGGGGGTAGCAATTTCTTTGACTAAAGCCATTATATCATCATTAAGCTTCATTCACACTTTAGTAAAAATTACTTTAGTCATATAATCTACTAACTGTTTAGCAGACTACTGCTAAATGATTAAACAATGACTTTAGTAAAAGAGGAAAAGTTACAACAGGAAAAAAGAGACAAAAGATAAGCGACACTCCCACACCCATGTACCCCATTATTTATTCTAATACTGATACTATCAAATATTTAGTTTTTCATTTTACACTTGATATAACATTTACTTTTAATCACATTTTAAATTCTTAATTCATTTTTCTTATTTTTGGATCTATTTTCTAAAACAAATTTCTTACTCAATATTTTTTCTAGAGGTGGTGAGTCTCACACAAATCTTTCAAATCCAAAGATATTGAGTGGAATATTAAAATATTAGAGTTTCAGTCTCTCCCTCTGTCTCTCCGTCTCTCTCTCTCTCTCCCTCTCTCTTTCTCTCTCATATTTTCTTAATCTCTCTCAGGAATAGCAACTTTGAAATCACATCTGCTTCTAAGAATCCAAATTCAGGATAAGAATCCAAAGGCTTTTGAGAGTCTCGAGAAATAACGTTTTTCTATTAGTGGGGGTTGTAATCAGAGCCCTGCAGAATACCCGAGTGCTTTCCTTTCTTCATGTAACCCTAAAACATGAGGACTGACCCAGACTTCTTCACATGAATATGACACAGCCCCTAAACATCAGTCAAGGTCCAAGGTCCTTTGGTGCCCTCAAGTTGCCCAGGGCTCAAGAGAGGACACTCACTTTTTGGTGCCCACCAAGCACAAGGTCAACATGGAACTGCCTAAAATGATATTCACACACATACACACACACATAGATTTCTGCGGACCTTTTAAAAGTCTCTTGATTGACCTTGAACTGATGTTTAAACTGTGTCTGCAATTAATATCTACAACTCTTCAGAATTACATTTTTCTCCCGTCCATGTCAAACAAAAACAACACTCTTCCCTAACACATAAAAACATACACCAAAAAAAAAAAAAAAATAGGTGCAGGATTTGTAACCAATATGCACAGCAAGGAAATGCATTAAAACTAGTTTACGCTTATAGCTTAATCTCTTTTTTTTAAATAGTTTATTCTCTTTTAGCCTGAAGCATACAGGTATTGTGGATCTGGGAGCTGGTCACTTTATAAAATAACTAGTCAAAAATTGTGTTTCTTTGTGACATTAATGATTTTAGAGGACTAAAGATTGAAATTAATAATCTGCATGTTCTAATAATACTAAATATTATTTTTATTTGCAAATTTAAAAGAGAAATGTCTATAAGACTGTAGATTTGTCCATACAATATTTAAATACATTAAAATGCAATTATTCCATTTAATCTTTTATTTTACAATTTTATTTTTCTCTAAATTAAACTGTATTACATAAATTTCTAATTGATCCCTATCCATATGTTACTTTTTTAAAATGAACATTTTGATAAACTGAGCAATGTTTGGATGTTGTACA
>VMDR010032481.1:0-11693 GCA_007922815.1 Macrotus californicus
CAGTGTGTCTACCTACGCCTCCATCTTGGTACGGCCTATTCCTCTTTAAAAAGGAAAAAGTAGTGCTAGACACTAAGAGAAAAAAAATTAATTCCTTAGTATATTTTGGAGGGAAAAAAGATTAATAAATACAGATTATTTTTGCTTTTAAACATTTGTGGTACAAAAGGGAAAAAGTGCATCCAGCAGCAAAGCCATTTGTGACTTCATACCAGGGAAAATATTGTTCTATCTGGACTTTTCCTACTATGTCATTCCAGAGTGGTTATTTTTAAGCCCATAAGCACAAATATTTATGTCTTGGCTGCTAGTTTGTGGTCTCATCTAAGTTGCTATTTTAGCGATTGTCCTATAAATGGACAGTGCAGTGATCTCACAGGGTGCTGTGGAGGAGGGAGGGTAAAGGGACAAGCAAGCATGATGACATGACTGGAAGGAAAGCAGAGAGTCTGCCTCGAGTGCTGTTAGCCAGCAGAAGCGAGAGGGGAGGAGAGCAAAAACACACTCTGAACATGCTGCCCCAGGGGATGGGCTCTTTGCCATTTATGGGAAAAGAGTGAGTTTCTTTAACATGATGAAGTGAGGCTGCGTGACACTGACAACAATGTAAACGGACAAGAAGGAACAAGTCCCTTCTTCCTCTGTCACCTCTGTGTGGAGGAGGCAAACATGGAAGGAACTCCAAAGCAGAAATAGAGTTTGCAGAGTCAGTGCCAGAGTTACAACACTGAAAATGGAAGGATGAGATTGCAGCCGAGCGATAATAGTTTAATCACTAACAGAGTGCAATAGTGTGAAGTCTTAGCCACTTTGTCATTTAGTACACTTACGAGTTGTGGTCAGAATCAGGATAGTAATTGCGGAAGTAGGAGAGGACATATCCTTTCCCTGGGAAAGAAATTATTAGTTTCCCTATGAAAATGTTTCTTTTTAATATAGCCTCTGTGGGGTTACTCCTTCATACCATGAATGTTATTTATTAACACACGCATTTATTTAACACATGTCAGGATATGCCTTCCAGGTTTATGGTGTTTGCTGCCTGGGGATTCTGCAGATGGAAAAGAGGGCTCATTAAAGCTGAACTTTCCACTCTGGCAGTAGCAAAGCTGTCTGAAGTCAACCAGGGTCTTAGGCAGTTTTCTTTTACCGTACTCCATTCTTTATCACCAGGGGACCTTTGGGTGTGAATGTGGCAGGGGTGAGGGGGTGGTGTATAAATTTTTAAATATTAAAAGAATATCAACACTACCTCATTCTTGCTACTTAATCCATTTTTGCAATTTCTCAGGACGTTTTTCAGAAGAAAGGGAGTTTAGCCTCTCTCTTTAGGCACTGATTATGTATGGTGAGATTAATTTTCCCAAGTGGTGCCTGGGATCCATCTCAGTGCTCTGCAGTCGTACTTCTGCCTCACTTAAGTCATTTGCATCTAGCGAAGCACACAGAGTAGGGTGTAGCTTAGAACAGGAGAAAAGAGAGAAATGGGAAGGTAAAAAGAAAAAAATGTGGAGGGCAAAGAAGTGGACAGAATAATTTATTTCAAAGTTCATCCTTCAAGAGGAATCAAACCTATTAGGGTCTAACCATTCATTCAATAATACAATACTTATGGAACGTTTCATGCACACAAAGAAATATAAAACATGACCCCTCCTCTCAAGAAGCTTTCTGTCCAGTGGAGAAGCTGCAGGAGTGGAATAAGCCACACTGTCAAGAGCTCTGTAGAGATGTGTACAGGGTGCTATGGGAAAAGACATGGAGGGCATCAAAATCACACCAACAGTCTGGAAGGCCTCCTGGAAGAGATAGTACTTTTAGCTGAAAACAAAGAAAATAAGATTTTGATGAGAAAGATGAGGAAGCAGTGCAGTACAACTAGAGCACAGGATGAGACAGAGAACAACTGACGAGTAGAGATGGTGCTATCAAAAACTGAAGAATATGGAATTTCCCCATGTTTTCAAGCTAAGTTAGAGTGGCACCGTTTAATAGATGCTGGCAGATGACATGAGACTCCTAGGTCAGAGATGAAGGACTTCATTATTGATGGTACAGAAAGCAGCATGAGCATCAGCATATTTTCACTGGTTCCCTTCTTCCCCAAGTCCCACATGAGTGATATGATGGACACAGATGGATGCTGTACATTCAGTGGTTGTGCATTGCAGCTGAGGAACCCAGATCCAAAGGCACAATGCTTTTTAAGCAAGCAGCCTGCTATCCAGACTGCCTCTGTAATGGACCAAGTAGTTACACAGTAGTTGTGCTGTGGTCACCTTGATCTACTTTGGTACCTATGTGACTAACTAAAGGAACTGATCAGTGTTAAGAGATGAATAAGCATTGCAGCCCGATAGACTCAGCAAGTAAAGTGCACAAATGCTTAATGCCCATAGGGAACTCCCTCTCCCAGCAGGGGCTGGAGAGTTAATCAGGGCTGTGCAATGAAGGACATTTTAGGCAATGCTAAGGAATTTGAACATAGTTTAAAGGCATGAGGAGCCACTGGAAATATTTGACCAGATAAATGTGGTTATTACAGCTAGAAAATATTACTCACCTAGGTATGTGTGGAAAGAATTAGACAGGTAGCTGAGAGAATGCAGAAGAACTAGTTAGGAGGCAATTCTAATAGTCTATGCCTAACTGGTACCTGGGAGGCCACCTTCTAAGCTCTCTGCACCTGTTTTCTCATCTGTGAATAAGAATACAAGTAGTATCTACTTTATAGAGAATGAGACTAAATGAGCCAATACATGTAAAATGCTAATAGAATGCAGGACACAAATTAAGTTTTATCAGTAATATTACTTATGAAATTTTTTCTTAAATATCTTCTTTTTAATAACCACACAAATATCCTTTAGATCTTACCTTAAATAATGTCCTTGGACTTGCCAACTTTCCACACCCCTCCTATACTTCACACACTATATAATTTTCATATGTGTAAGATTATAATTTGACATCTGTGTACTCTGTTGTGTGCTCTGCACCCAAGTTTCTGTTTTATTAGTCATTCATTCTGTAGTATTTTGTTATGGCAGCCAGACCAGACCAAGACAGCCCAGTTGAGTATGAAGCATCTGGGGAACACCTTAATGGTGTTTCTAGTAGGTATTATAATACATAAATCTGAACTCCAGAAGGGGGAGACCTTTAAGAAGATTTAGGAGTAGTCATTGAGTGGGTGGTAAGTGAAACCATGAATTTGGATGAAATCATTCTGAAAAGTGTAAAGAATGAGAGGAGTGAAGGGATGTGGAATGGAACTATGGAGAACACGTGCATTTTAGGGACAGGTAGAGGGGGAAATCTCCAAAGACAGAAAGGGGTGGTCAGAGTGGTAGGATGGAGACAAGGAGAGAAGGCACAGAAGCCAAAGGAGAGGGCTTCACAAAGTAGGGAGTGCTGACTAACCTGCCTGGGACAGGTTGAGTAATAAAGCCAACATGCCCACTGAGTAAGGCAATTTTTAGGCAAGTTCTGAATGTAAGGAAAATAGTTTAAAGTAGTGGACAAGTAGGGAGTCACTGAAATTTGAATTGTGGATGAGAAGTTGAGATGCTCGATGTAAAATGAGGAAGTTATGCCGATGATAAAGGCTTTACAGAAGGTCCAGTCTGTGTTGGAGGGACATGTGAAGGCAATGGAGTGACAGTCTTTTTATTTTTTTCAAAAAAAAATTGTGATTTTATACCTCTCTGGAAGAGAATACAGTTGGCGTTTAAGGTCATAGCAAGAATATGCATTCCTCTTACATACTGAAAAAATAAAATGGGCGTGTGTCCCAGATATTCCACTTCTGTTTCAGATAAGCTCTGGGCTCTATTCTAGCATTCCTGTGCCTCGCTTCTCTGCAATACAAATTGAAAGCAAGGAGTGAAGAGAAGAGAAGAAAGCTGGTTATCTTGTTGGTCATGATAAAATGTACTGTTGTTTTTAAAACTGTTGGGAACATTTTAAGAGAGTTGGGAGCAGGGACATACCAAAATGACCAAGTCATGGAGACCTTTCTTATCTTTCACTACAGCTTATTAAAAGCCTGGGAGAAAATATATGCTAAAGATTAAATAAAACATAGGCGTAGAGTCAAGCAGTGTGCTCACTGTAGAGGGTGATTGTTATAATTAATGGTGACGCATCTGGATGACGTCAGTCTGTGAGAGCTGTGCAAGTCTACTGTGTCTTCCATTCTTCTGTCCTCATACAGGCTGTCCCTCTCTCCCTCCATTAACCTGGCCACCATGTGTACTGTCTTTGTAGTTCTGGTGTGTGCTTGCGTGTGTACGTGTGTGTAAATCTAGATAGCTTGCTATATAGCTATGGAAAGTAGTTCTGCAGTAGACAAATATCCCAAAATAGCCAAAGGGGCTGGATAATGTTCTTAGTTGAATGTAATCCAAAATGAGATCAAGTTCATGGCTGCCTGTGATTAATGTGAACTAACAGCCTCCTATAAAGATGAGAGAGGAGAATGGTTTTGCCTTAATATTGACTTTTGCACATTAGCCTATTGAAAAATTACTGAATTTTACAGTTGAAAGGGTGTTTAGAGATCCAATTTTCTAACGTTTTATTTTACAGGAAAGAAAATTGAGGCCTAGTTAGACCAAATTAGATCTTTAAGGTCACACAATTGGATGGTGGCAAGGCCAAGGTTGGCGCAAAGATTCTCCAGTAACTTCATTGTTACTTGTTACACGTGGCATACATATGAATAGAAGAGGTCAAATACATTTTTATGTTTTCAGACACATTTGAGTATCTTTTTTAAAACTCTGCTCCACTATACACTTATGTGTATTTCATGCGCAGAAATTGATTCAAAGACCTATTAAGCATTTACTTATATATTCTTAGACAACAAAATTTTGTTATTTGTAGAATATCAAACTATATCATTGAGCACCTTGCCCCTTTTATCTTTTTACAGTCTGCCTTTCAAAAGCTTCTTTGGGAACATTTCAGGATGATGATGAGGCAAATAATAAACTCACGTTCTCTTTGGTAATCCTGCTGAAGGAAAGATTCCTCAGGAGGCAATGTGGTCTCTGAATCGTGGAGGGGGAACAGGAAGCATCAAAACATACCAAAGGCTAGAGATAGAGAAAGTGGCAGGGCCTTGGTGGTGACTCTCTAGCTTCTGCTTGGTCTTTTCTGGAGACCTTTATCACCTTTAAGCTTGCTCTGCATTGCTTCTTTTAAAAATAGCAGTCATGTCACAGGTACACGTCATTCTCTCTAACATCAAACAGACAGCTCGTGTCTTTGTTGGCATTGTGGCTTATGACTGTCCTCAAGTAGCAGGCCTTGGGCTCACTGATCATCATTTCCAAACTTTACTCTTCCTTTCTCATTTTCATCAAATCCTATAGCATCAGTTATCAAATTATTCATTTTCCTGAATGTTTTTGTTTACATGTACCACTATTTATCTCCATTTGCCTTTGGAAAGTGCACTGTCAAAAGTTCTAATCTCAAGTTTCAGCTCAGCCTCTTCTCAACCCTGTGGCTACAATCAAATCACCTAAATTCTCAGAAAGATTTATATTTTTCCTCTATATAGTTGTAAATTTTATACCTAGCCTGCCACTCCAATGAGATAATGTGGGAGGTGCTTCTCACTCTCTGGTGAGGGTGATGAGCAGAATTCCCACCCCCTGCAGTACACACCCTGTGTAATCCCATCCTCTTGAGTGTGGGTGAGACCTATGAAGATGACAAGATTTCATGCCTATAATCTAGTTACTAATCAGTTGACTATGAGTTAATCAAAAGGGAGATTATTCCGTGTGGGCCTGCCCAAATGAGCAAACCTGTGAAAGAGGAACTGAATCCTTCCTGAACAGAGATATGAAACTGGAGAGAGACTTCTGCTGGCTCTGAAGAAGCCAACAGCCTTGTTGTGAACATCCAATGAAAAGAGGGGCTTGTGAATATGGTGAGGACTTGAGTGTGGCTTCTAGTAGCTATGGATGGCCCTTACCTAACAGCTAACAATAAAGCAGAGACCACAGACATACAGCTGTAGGTGAGTGAATGAAGTCTGACACCATCTGAGGGAGCTTGGACACAGATTCTTCCCCAGCTGGGTCTCCGAATGAGATGGCAGCTCAGTTGCCACCTTGACCTCAGCCTTGTGAGATCCTGAGCAGAAAGCCCAGCTGAGGCTGTGCCAGAATTTTGGTTCACAGAAACTGTGAGATAACAAACTAGTATCATTTTAAACTGCTAAGTCTGTGGTAATTTATTATGCAGCAGTAGAAATTAATATAGTTACTCAGTACTGATCACCAAGAGGTAAGGAGTGGGGGAAGCGAATATTGTTTCTTCTCACCCCACCCCCCTACCCCCCAACAGCTAGAACATAGAGGTCCCCAATCAGATGTGCATACCGGGAACTTTGAATCTGGAAGGAAGGACACAAGGACTCGGGGACTATTAGAGGTGAACTTCAGAAGGCAGTGGTAATGGTGACAGATGCCCAGTGTGGTAGAGCCTGGGACAGATTTCAGACCAGTGTGGCTGTGGCATCACTTTGGTCATGCTGCATGGAACCAAGTCCCGTAGTTTCTGACTGCTCAGCATGCTTTGGTGTCTATGTAAATTTTGTGAACTGTCCATTGTGTATTCAATACATTTATTTCTGCTGCTCCTGTTATTTGCCACCAAGAAACTAGATCATTATAGATCATTTGTGTAGAAGTGCCTTGTAAACTGTGACAAAAACTGCAAATGTTACACACTATTTTGTTTCCATTTTCACTTTTCTTCAGACTCGTATGTATGGCCTCAGGCCCTCCCTCTCTGAGCTGTTATAATTCTTGATGCTATTCTGCATACTTATATTCCAAAAATAAGTGGAAATAATATGTAAATCTATGTGGAAATTAAGGGATTGTTGTTGAAAAAACTGAGTGAGAACATTTAGAGACTCAGAGAGTGTCCATTTTCTGGGATTTTGAAGGGCGTGCTTAGATTTAAAGGACTGGGCCTTCAGTCAAACTCAAAGGTCAAACAGAGCAATCTCTGCCTGCCTTAAAAAATTTATAAAACAAGTGTTTGCTACTGTGAGGGTCTCCAGAGAAGATGTTTCCTTAGTCATTCTTCAAAATGAGCTTGAATCTTAGGAACACTTTGTTCCAGTTGGGTCAAATTCATATCTAGGATTCACATTTTTTTTTTTTTTTTAGGATTCACATTTTTTACCTTGAGTGAACCAGAAGTCTGTACATATCTTCATAGACTCTCTGCATTTCTGCCACTGAGAGAACGGGAAATAAATGAAATGAGAAGCACCATCTTCAAAAGTAAATGATCACAAAGCACAGATTTTTAAAAACACACAAACGAACCACTGCATTATCGGAGCCGTCTCAGGGGCCTTGGGGTTCAGGGAAAGAAGGAGTGGAGTTTGGACAGCTAACCACACTCCTTGCAGCTATGTTCTTAGATTTACATATTGGGGTTTCCAGGGTATAAAGCTTTTGAGAGCACCTGATGACAGATGCATTTGCTTTGACTATATAAACCCAGGGCCATAGGGTCAATTTTCATATGGCCAGGGGATTTCTGGAGACCCTTTATGCAGAATGTCCTCTGCATTATAATGGAAAAGCCTATAACCTCAACTTTCTTCACTCACCACATTTGCCTTAGAATCCAGCAAGGGGAAATACGTTTTTGTTTTTGTTTTTGTTTTTGTTTTTGTTTTTGCCTCTGATCCCTAGCAAGAGACCTCTGGTGAAGCAGAAAGCTTACTTGAGGCTGGAAGGAGCCAGAGAAGAAATATTCTCTTTAAAGCACAGAGAAAGTAGTAGGAGGAAGAGGAGTTGCACTACTGTGTGGTGTTTGCTGAGTAGCTTCCCCAGTATAACCGCGTGAGGTTTCTAAATAGAGAAAAAAGCTGCCCTGATCACATCAACAGAGAAAGCTTTAAAAGTGAATAAATAGAGTAGGTGGGTCCATGCTGGCAGCATAGGAGAACACTGAGCTTGCCCCCTCCTAAGGACATGTCAAATGTGTATCTATATTTACAGCCATTCTTCCTGAGAGACAACTGAAAGCCAATTGAACAGCCTCTGCACAACAAATGAGAGAGAGAGATAAAGAGACTGCGTAGAGAAGGTTGGGGAACCACAAGAGCTCCCTGGAAGCCAAGGGAACTATCCAGCACCAGAGAAACTGGTGAGCACCATTGTTTATGTTTCCCTTATGCTTGATTGCAGGTGGAAGCTCTATCCAGGTTCTCTGGCCAACCTACAGGGCTGTTTTAGCACATCCACCCCTCCTAGTATTAGTTCCAGCAGGAAAAGTAGGGCAGCACAGCATGCAAACAAGGGGCCTCTCTCCCCACAGACTGATCCAGTGAGTAGAGCAGGGAACTCATGCATACACACATTGGGGTATATGCACATGTCAGGCTCCCCTGCCTAGAGAGTGTGTGAAACTAGCAAAGCATTGTTTTACACACACACAGGACTGCCCCATGTGGTAATAGTGGGGTGCTGCTAGCACACACGTAGGGCTGCCCCACCAGGAGAACGTGTAAAACTAGTGAAGTACAGCATATGCACACAGAGGGCTGTCCAGCCGGGAGAAAGTGTGGAGCTAGTAGAGCATGGCAACATTGGTACTCACAGCAGCCCCACCCACATAGAACCTGCTCAAGCAACAGACAATTAAAGCAACAGGACATGCTATACCTGCACTGGGCAGCCCTTCCAACAGTGGGCAGCCCTGCTCTGATCAGAAGGTCAAGGAAGTGCACACACAGCAGGCTACCCCACCTGGACCCCACTCTTGGCTAGGTGGCACACCAGACACAGCATGCAACCACCCTGAATACAACCAGTCTGACAAAACCATCTGGCACCCAGTCTCCACAAAAACCAGTTTTTCAAGATTGGGGGATATAGCTATTTCATCTAACTCTTAGGAACAAACACAGAAAGTCAAACAAAATGAAGAGACAGAATGTAACACAAAAGAAGGGGCAAGAAAAAACCCAGATAAAAAGCATCATTGTCCCCTCTCTGATCCCTCCCTGACATGCAGTGCTACAATGCAGCAATTCGTGGGTTGCTCCACCCCTTACAACATAGCAGGTGTGCCAAGACAAAGAATTATGGTCCAAATGAAAGAGCAGATCAAAGCTCCAAAAATAGAACTAAGCCATGAGGAGATAGCCAACCTATCAGACACAGAGTTCAAAACACTGATAATCAGAATGCTCACAGAAATGGTTGAGTATGGTCACAAAATAGAGGAAAAAGTGAAAGCTATGCAAGGTGAAATAAATAAAAATATACAGGGAACTGACACTGAAGGGAAGGAAACCAGGACTCAATGATTTGGACCAGAAGGAAGAAATAAACATTCAACCAGAACAGAATGAAGAAACAAGAATTCCAAAAAATTAGGAGAGGTTTAGGAACCTCTGGGACAACTTTAATCATTCCAATATCAGAATCATAGGGGTGCCAGAAGGAGAAGAGGAAGAGCAAGAAATTGAAAACTTATTTGAAAACAATGAAGGAGAATTTCCCTAATTTGGCAAATGAAATAGTCTTCCAGGAGGTCTAGGAAGCTCAGAGAGTCTCAAAGAAGTTGGACCCAAGGAAGCACATACCAAGACACACCATAATTACATTACCCAAGATAAAAGATAAGGAGAGAATCTTAAAAGCAGCAAGAGAAATGGGGAGAGAGTTACTTACAAAGGAGTTCCCACTAGCCTATCAGCTGATTTCTCAAAAGAAACCTTGCAGACAAGAAGGGGCTGGAAATAAGTATTCCAAGTCATGAAAGGCAAGGACCTACATCCACAATGACTCTATCCAGCAAAGCTTAGAATGGGAGGGCAGATAAAGTGCTTCCCAGATAAGGTCAAGTTAAAGGAGTTCATCATCACCCAGCCCTTATTATATGAAATGTTAAAGGGACTTATCTAAGAAAAAGATGATCAAAAATATGAACAGTAAAATGACAACAAACAACTATCAACTACTGAACCTAAACAAAAACAAAAGTGAACTAAGAAAACAACTACAACAGCAACAGAATTACAGAAATGGAGATCACTTGGAGGGTTATCAATGGGGAAGGGGAGGTGGAAAATGGGGGAAAAGGCACAGGGAATAAACAGCATAAATGGTAGTTACTAAATAGACAGGGGGAGGTTAAGAATAGTATGGGAAATGGAGAAGCCAAAGAACTTATATGTATGACACATGGACGAGAACTAAGGTGGGGAAATGCTGGTGGAAGGGGGGTTCTGGGTGGAGGGAAATAAAGGGGAGAAAAAATGGGACAACTGTAATAGCACAGTCAATAAAATATACTTTAAAAGAAAGAAAATATCATGCTAAGCAAATTGAGTCAGAAAAAATCAAGGACCATATGATTTCATTCATATGTTAGCTATAAAACTGAAAGCAAAAAATAAAGAGGAAAAACAAACAAACAAAAACATATAGACACAGACAACAGTACTGTGGTTACCAGAGGAAAGGGGGTGGAGGGATAGTAAAGGGAAAAGGGAGTCAAAGGTATGGTGACAAAACAATTTGACTTTGGGTGATGGACACAATGCAATATGCAGATGATGTATCATAGAACTGTATACTTGAAAGTTATATAATTTTATTAACCAATGTTACCCCGATAAATTTAATTTAAAAAACAATCTAACTTTACACTTAAAAAAACTAGAAAAGGAATCTAAAAACAAAACAAAACAAATGAACAAACAAGCAACCAAAACAGATTCATAGAAACAGATCAAACTGATGGTTGCCAGAGGAGAGGGAAATTGGGAGAATGGGCAGAAAGGTAGAAATATGAAGCAGAATATAATCAATAACATGTAATCAGTTTGCTTGGTGAGAGATGGTTGATTAATAGACATAGTGTGGTGATCACAGTGTAAAGTATATAAATGTTGAATTACTGTATTGTACACCTGAAACTAATGTAATATTGTATACCGATTATACATAATTTTTAAAATCCTCACCTGAGGATATGTTTCTTGATTTTATTATTTTTCTTTTTTAAAATATTTTTATTGATTGTGCTATTACAGTTTTCCCAATTCTTCCCCCTTTTATCCCCCCTCTACGCTGCCCCCCCAACCTTCCAGCATTCTCCCCACTTAGTTCATGTCCATGGGTTGTACATATAAGTTCTTTGAATCCTTTGTTTCCTATACTATTTTTTATCTCTCCCCATCTATTTTATGCCTATTAATTATGCTGCTTCTTCCCTGTACCTTTCCCCTCTATTCCTCACTCCCCCCTCCCCACTGAAATCCCGCCATGTGATGTCCATTTCTCAGATTCTGTTCCTATTCTGGTTGTTTTCTTAGTTTTTGTTTTTGTTTTCTTTTAGGTTCATTTGTTGATAGTTGTGTTTGTTGTCATTTTACTGTTCATATTTTTTATCTTCTTTTTCCTAGATAAGTCCCTTTAACATTTCATATAATAACAGCTTGGTGATGACGAACTCCTTTAACTTGACCTTATCTGGGAAGCACTTTATCTGCCCTTCCATTCTAAATGATAGCTTTGCCAGATAGAGTAATTTTGGATGTAGGTCCTTGCCTTTCATGACTTGGAATAGTTCTTTCTAGCTCTTTCCTGCCTGCAAGGTTTCTTTTGAGAAATCAGCTGAGAGTCTTTTGGGTA
>VMDR010032482.1:0-11699 GCA_007922815.1 Macrotus californicus
TGAATATGAACAAAAACATGAGCAAACAATTCACAGATAAGAAAGTACAAATAAATTATAAATTCATGAAAATATGCTTAATCTCTTTGGAGTCAAGAAATTGCAAAATAAAGCATTTAAACAATTTTTCAATCGTATTAAACTATGATTTAAGAGTTCAATGACATCATACAATAATAATTGTAACAACCATGCAGTAACAAAAATAACAGTTTAGCTGGCAAAAAATAAGATAACTACTGATACTATACGTCTGTTAGGGTACAGGAATATAAATTTTCTTTCTCCCATTGATAAAAGTGCAATATATATACAATCATGTGCCACATAATGATGTTTCAGTCAATGATGGATAAAATGTGTAACAGCTGCCCCATGTGATTATAATGGAGCTGAAAAATCATATTGCTAGTGATGTTATAGCCTTTGTAGCATCACAGTGCAATGCATTACTCACACATTTGTGATGGTGCTGGTGTAAACAAAGCAACTGCACTGCCAGTTGTATAAACATACTGTAGATACAATTATGTATAGTACATAATATTTGATAATAAATGACTCACTGGTTTATGTATTTACCATACCATACTCTTTGTTATTATATTAGAGTGTACTCTTTCTAATTATAAAAAGTGTTTGCCATACAATAAATAGTATGGTATGTTACACTGGCAGTGACTGTATACATCTCATGTTTGTGTCTCTTAATTGCATTATTTTCATTTGTGCTTGATTTGATCTTGTGTTGTTTTGTACAGTAACATATAGTACGGGTTTATAGTCTAGGAGCAATAGGCTACACCATAAAGTTTAGGTGTATAGTAGGCTATACCATCTATGTTTGTGGACAGTACACTCTATAATGTTTGCTTAAGGTTGCAATCACCTAATGATGCATTTTTCAGAACATATACCCATGGTTAAGTGGTACATGATTATATTGGTTCAGGTGCTTCAAAACCAATTGGGCAAGTATCTGTCTAAATCTTACATGTATCTGCACTGTAGGTCCTTGATATTCCTAAAGAAATTTTCACACACGTGGAAAAAATAACATGTAAGGCTTTCCTTTACAGCACTGTTAAGATAGCAAAAATAGAACATAATCAAAACATCAATAAGTATTAAATTATGCTACATATATTCTATAGACTACTATGCAAAGATTGAGAAGGAAGATTAGATCAATGAGTACTAACATGGAGTATCCTCCAAGACATATCATTATGAGAAAACTAACATAACAATTACTACAATGTAGTCAACTATTTTAACTCTTAATGATAATTTATCTGGGTATAAAATTCTAGTTTGAATACTCTTTCAATACTTTTAGAAATACAAATCCCTTGACTTCTGATCATCTAGTTTATGTGAAGTTGCCTATCAATTTGTCTGTTTTTTGGTAGGTCTTTTATCAATATTGTATTAAATCTAGATATCTGTACTTTATTATAATGTATCTAGATGTGGATTTATTATTATTTATCTAATTCAATACTTGGTATGAACTTTCAATCTGAGGACTAATATTTTTCAATATGAAAATTTTCAGTTATTTCTTTTGGAATACTATTTTACTTATACTCCCTATTATCTATTGCTGGACCTTTTATAATAAATATTTTATAGCCTCTTGCTCCATCCTCATTTTTACTTTAATTCACTTTTGTATTTTTTATCCTTTTATCTTTCTGAAATTTGCTCTGGATGATTTATTGTCATGTAGCAATCCATTAATTCTTTCTTTGATTTTAAGTTTATTATTATTCTCATATATTAATCTTTTAAAATTTAAATTACTACATTTTTAATATCTATGATTGCCACTATATATTTCTCTATTCTGAATTAATAACATTTTATTTTGTTCTGTTTTATGTGTTATTAATTTTTTATATTTTTTAGAATCCTAAACTGAGATTTTAAAGTCACTATCAGATTGCTCTATTATTCAGACTTTTTATGGCATGAATTTTTTCAATTATTACATTGATTGCCTTCCTTTTTAGGATTACTTTGCCTCAGGCATTTTGGAATTTTATTTAGAGAGTAATTTTGAGTGAGAGTTTTCTCTTACCCCTCCAAGTCTGGTAGTTTTAAAGATGCCCCTCCCTAGCCCCTGGAGCCCACAGTGTGCAACTGCGTCTTACACCATCATACTGGGAGGCCCGTCATCTCTTAGGAGCAGAGAAATTCTGGTCGTTGAGCCAGCAGGTGGGTTGGCACGGTTCCTCCTTTTGTCAGCACTTTGCTCCCTCTGACCACATCAGTTCTGTCACTGAATAAAAGCTATATCCCTGAGTAGTAGTCACAGCTTTTATCATCCTTCTTTATCCATTTCACACTGGGGACCCAATTCTTGTTTCCTGCCATGTGTGTAGGCCACTGTTTGCCTGCCTGCCCTGCCACGGTTTAGTTTGTGGCCATCTCTGTCTATGCGAGGTCCCGCAGCCTAAGACCTGCAGCTTCGGTCCCCTTGTGCTTCCTTCCACCCATTTCTCTTCCACAGGGTTTCCATCGCACGTTTCCATCTCTGTTTTAGCTTTTGCTTATTTTTTAATTGGGGCTGGATAAATACCTAAAGCAGGGGCTCCTCATGTCATTTTCTCCAGATATGTAAAAAGAATTGATGACTGGGGAAAAATGTATTATACTATCCCCTGAGGGGAAGGGTAAACAGATGACAGTTTGACTTTCCAGCAGGTTTGACTTACTAAAAGGTTTGATTTGTGTCAGAGAGAACAACTCTGATCTAACTAAATGAAGCTTTTACTGAAAAAAAATGACCAACATTAACAAACACAACTAAGAAGTACAAGTTGCCAGAATTCTGCCGAGAACAAAATAATCGCTGTATGTGTGTCATGACTAACCTGAATTCACGAAGAAATGACAAGCTGATTGAAAGGACTGGGTGAAGTACACATTTCAAAATAGATGTTTCTTATTTATTTTGTAAATTTACCCTATTGAATGTCATATAAATCGATAATTATTATTATTTGTATAGCATACACAAAATGTTATGTTTTAGTGTAAACAGTGAGTGGCTAAAATCTTGCAGTGTCTGTACAGACTCAATTTATGCATTACTGACTCCGCTAAGTTACTGATCCCAAATAATGGTGCCTTAGCCAAGTTAACAAAAAGTACTTGATTAGACTTGTAAATCTTGCCTAAATATTGAAAATCCTAATGAAGAGTTACTTTTACACTAGGACAATAAGAGTAGTTGATTAGCATTAACTTTGGTAAATGTTGCCTACAGAAAATGTAACTTTCTTCTCATCAAAAAAAGGAATTATTTTAAATTCTCAACAAAGATATTCCCAATTTTCTCAAAATCCATCATCTCCCTTAAGAAGAAACCTTCCTTTCTCTATATCTTTGTGATATTGTGTTTGAAGGACATTTTATAAGGAGCACATTATATTATCCTTTGAGGATATTAGTCTATCAGGTATTCAACCTGGGTTAAACAGCCCTGAACCCTCATCTTAATTTCTTCCCTTGCATTCAGATATGTCCCACACCATTTAAGAGGCAGCTTTAAAAGATGCTGCTGCTGTGACTGGCGGTTTTAGTTCAGCTGTTTCAGCTTGATGGCAGCACACTAAATTAACTCTGAATCGAGACAGTAAAATTAATTCTCGCTATTGCCCCTCAGCCATTTCCAACAATCATAAGTGCCAGCGTTGGAAATAAATTTTTTTTTCCTGTCCCACAAAAATCTTAGTGCCCAGCAGTGCAGAATTTTAAAACTAAACCTTAAGAATGCTTTCCTTTTAGAGACAAAAGTATGCCCCTCTCACCTGTACTTTTCTATTTTACTACAATTTGCTACACCACTTCTTGCATCCATTAATCAGTTTAAGAACCTTTCTGCTATATTCCTAGAGCAAGTGCAATATGAATGCATTTACAGGGGTAGGATGATTAAGAGCTTAAATGTTTTCAACCTGACTGCCAATTTAGGCTGCAACTTCTGGGAGTGACTTAACCTTTCAAGAGGAACACACCTTCAGTTCTGCTTGCTTTACTTTCCTGCTCTGCCAGCAGGTTCATTTGAGCCAGGGCTACTCAGCTTTCCTTTATGAAAAGTGGATTCTAATTTGCACACATCTTTTAATCTCAAAGATAGGGGTGGAAGAAATACAAATGAGTGAGGCAGAGTAAGAATGGACAATGAACATGTAAGTCAATGAAGGAAATGAGAACAAGGTCAGCAACAGATTCTCACTTAGGATTCAACTACATATTGTTCTGATATTTCAGTCATGAACCTGTAGTCTGGAAGGTTGCCTGAATTTCTTGGGAATGGCTGAGTAGTACCATATTTTACATTTCTTAGCTTCATAAATACCTTCATCGCTGCTTTATTTCTGCTTTTCCTATATCTTGCCCTGGCATGTTGTCTGAGTTCATTCTGAAACAACTGGCTCATTATATGGTTAGTATGCTCTTCTGAAATGCAAGAACACAGATTGGATTGACAGTCATGCTTTGGCCTTTTTATTAATATAAATAAGAACATGATCACACTATAAAATTTACTTTTTATACTTTAACATGATAAATTATGAAATTTATAAGGCTAAGGGAAATATTTTGAAGGGGCTAACATTGTAAATAGAGGACTTAGTCTAGCTCTTGACTTTCGATTTAAAAAATTAACTACCGTCTATTTGCAGCACAGGGGTCAGTTACTCCCCTCAGGTCAACCTACTGCCGGCTGGCACAGCTCTAAGTACGAGGTATAATCATTTTAGCTTTAGCCGAAGTCCTACTACCAGATTTGCAGACAGAGCCTGAGATCACCTATTTACACTTGTCATATTGTAGTAAATGTCATGCTCGTTTTCAAGAATGACAGAATCATTCAGATGGCATCTTCTTACCAGAAAGATAACTTACCAAAGTTGGTTTCTGAAACAATCGATTTATCTTTAGCTTCAACCCAATAGCCTCAGTAGAAATGGCCTTTTAGGTAGGAAATACCATGGCATTTGATCTAGCCACAGAGGCATCATATGTGAATTTACTTCAAAAGAAAGAAATGATTAAATACTTCCTTTACCAGAAGAGTAGAACTGAATTACTGCTCCCAAAAATAAAATTATGATTGATGAACTAATTAGCCTCCAAGATTTCCTTACAGAGAGATGAGAGAAGGGATGAAAAATTCACACACACTACCCAAAAGAATAACTAAGTACTCACGGCAAATGAGCTAAGGGATGTGGGTAATGTTAAAATGAATAATTTCACAATATAAACTGTCATTGGAGGGTCTATCATTAAACTGTCATTAAAACAGCCTCCTGTTATTGAGCAACACTTTTAGGAAAAAATAAATATTGCCAATCACATGGAAAAACAGAATTATCCTTTGCAAGTTTCAAGACACAGTCTCAAGAGAGGTTTATTACAATATTAGCTTTAGATAAAGAGGGCAACGAGAAGTGCACTTTCTGCTACAGCAGTTATTATACAAACCAATTAAAAGCCACAAACAGTTATGGGCAATCCTATTTATCCTAGAACAAAAGAGATTTTTCAAACTCAACTATTTGTGAAAAAACTCGTTTTTCATTTAACAATTACAAAACCAGTATCCTTAGGGTTTGAGGACCCTGTTTAAATAATTATTTTAATTAAAATTGTGTAGCTTTAATATTGATTTCAGTAGAATTTTCTCTAAATTGACCAATTTTCACAGGAGAATGTGAACTAAAAGTAGACCATTAACAGTTTGACTGGGAGACGGTGAGGAATTAAAAACAATCTATCCCTTCAAATATCAGTTTGATCAATAGCTTTGACATTATCTATCAAGCATTATTCCATGCCAAAAGATCAGAAAAATTAACAAAACATATTTTCTATTTTCATTTGCACGTGTTGCATTTATCCTGACCCAAAATTAAGCCTCAGAAGTGAGAAAAGCAACATTCTTGAATCAACAGCTGACTTTGGTGGGTTAGCTATGGCAATGAAAACAGACGTAAATTCTAACTTGTCAAAGGCAAAATAATCCCAAAGTGAGACATGAAACACTGTGGGCCAGGGTAATTATCACCTAATGCAGACTCCACACAATTCACACACCAGCAAGTGGCATCACCTTCTGTCAAAGAGTCAACCCAAAACCCGGGAATCATCACGGAGGCCTCTGTTGATTTCAATCTTCAAATTCCTATCTTCAGTCTCCCAGCAACTCCTGATGGCTCCACTTCAAAATTACATTCATTGTCGGTCTGCTTCTCTCCACTTCCATGGCAATCACTCTCATCAGGCCACCATCGCTCCTCCCCTGTTCTATGGCAATAACTGGTTCTTCTGTGTCCCCTCCCCACAATTTATTTTCTGCGCAGAGTGGTGAACTCTTGTAATTGATATCTCCAAAGTTTATTATACACAGGGTCCAGCAGAAGTAAGGCTTGCTTGAGTGTGATTGGTAGGGTACATGAATGTCTTGCACAAGATGGACAGCAATTTGAACATTGCACCTAAAATGGCATGTGGTGTGCTTGAGTATGATATTGTTATGTTACAGAATTACATGCTTATAATTTTGTAATAAAAGGGGGGCATTTTTTTGTGCCAGACCCTGAATCTAATTTAAACTCCATAAGTAGGCTCATAAGACTCCCTACAATCTGGCCCCTTCCCATCTCTTCAGATGCATTCCACATTTCTCTCCCCTCTCTTGCTCTACTGTTAGCCCCCAATAGTACTAGGCTCCTTCGCACTCCTAAGGGACTTGGCCTTTAATGTTCTCTCTAGAAAGCTCACAAGTTAGCTCCTCATCAGTAAGGAATTCAAACCTCACCTCTCCAGTGACACTATCTTTAACTAGTCTTCCAAACAGCCTTTTAGAGTACTCTTTAGCACATCTTCCACTAGTAATTGTTTACTTGTCTTTCTCTAGTCATTAAAATGTGAGTTCATAAATAAAGGTAACTTATTTTATGCAAATTTTGAGGTTTCAGTTTCATTCATTCCACAAAAACTTTGATCTCTTACTATGAAATGAATAAATTTCATTTATTCATTCCACAAAAATTTTTATCTCTTACTATTTTTCAAGCACTATTCTAAGCCTAGTGTAAACCATACAGAGTGTGTATCCTTGAACTTACATTATAATAGGGGAAGGCAGAAAAATATGTCATAGAATTTCAATAACAAGATCAGCAAATAAAAATTAAAGCAGTGTAAGAGGATAAACACAGATGGCGAATGTACGAGGAGTATGTAGATAGTGTAGCCATCTTTGAAAATATGACTTTTGAGCAGAAACTGAATGAAATGAGGGAGAAATCTATGGAATTATCTAGAAAAAGGCAAAGCCCCTGAAAAAGACTGCATGCTCAAGGATGAGAGAAAAAGCAAGTATAACTGTCTGAGTATTCTGTTCACTACCAAATTTCTAGGGTCTAACATGGGGTCTACTATACTCAGTAATATTGATTGTGTACAGTAAATATTTGTTGAATAAATGAATGAATGAATGAATGAATGAGAGAGCACTCCATAAAGATTTATTGAATAAATGAGACATTTTGGGTGTGGTTCTGAGTGTTACTCAGCAAAAGTGGATACCTTGGGAAGTCAATAACTGTTAGTACAAACTCTACATGCAAAACAAGAACACACATATACACAGAGGCAGTTACCATAAAAATGAGAGGCTGGCTACACTGGCATGATGCAGATCCAGTTGTGTAGAAGATAGCCAGAATAACAATGAAGGCATTTATACAGGCATTTTCATATAAAATCTGTTAAAACAATGATACTATTTGATCATGTTGACCAGTACAGAATTAAATAAGAATTTTAAACTGTTGTAACAGGCCATCAATCAAATTGACATAAAATTTATCAAATGTATTCTAAGCATTTCCAGATTAACCAGCAAAATGAGATTCTGAGGATTGGCTATTGTTGTCTTTTGACATAGTTAGTCTGATATCTGATTCAGGCTGTGTTGAAGAATAATAGGAAAACACCACAGCATTTGGTCAGGCTTTTAAGAAAATATCTGTATGGGATAATTTAGGTGGCTATTACTCAAAAATGTACTTCACAATGAATAGTGCCTTCCTTTCAGTCTTGAAAGATTTTTAGGCTTTGGATCTCATTTTACCAACTGATTCTCAAAATCATCAACAACAGTTTCAAATCTGGAAGTCAGATTTTGTTAGGCTGAAGAGATAACCCGATGTCACCAAAACACAGGTACCCATTTGCATTTTCAATTTTGGTATCCATTTTTCTCTTGCATCTGAACCTTTTTAAAGGTAATTCTTTTCCTGGGATCGTTTTCTCCCTATGCCAGCGCTGGGTACCAAGCTTCCTAGATTTCAATTTCTGCTAAAACTGTAGCTTATGTAGTAGATGCCACTTAAGCCTCACTGATGGACTCCACTAAGCAGCTGCCTGATGCCTTCCTTTAGCATCCTTTCTCCAGTTAATGGGCAGAGTTGAGAATATTCTCTGTCCCCTTCATTTGTATGAGTTTGATCATTATGACTATAAATCTCAGAAATAAAATTCTTATTGATGTATTATCTGGATTCAATAACATCAGGTACTTTCAATCCCTGATGCTTTCTTTCCTCTTATCTTTTTTAAACAATAGGTAATAATCTCTGTAACATGAACTTTGTCATTTCCATTTTTTCCCATATCTTATATCCTATCTCTACCAAAAACTAACTTAAACGGTGACTAAATTCCCCATCTAATATGGAGAAGAAGTCCCCGCCTCTTGGTTCATGTCCATATGTCATACATATAAGTCCTTTGACTTCTCCATTTCCTATATTATTCCTAACTCCCCCTGTCTATTTTGTACCTATGAAGTATGCTTCTTAGTCCCTCTACCTTTTCCCCCATTCTCCCCTCTCCTTATCCCTGCTGATAACCCTCCATTTGATCTTCATTTCTGTGATTCTGTTCTTGTTCTAGTTGTTTGCTTAGTTTTTGTTTTTGTTTTTTAGGTTTGGTTGTTGATAGTTGTGAGTTTGTTGTCATTTTACTGTTCATATTTTTGATGATCTTCTTTTTCTTAGATAAGTCTCTAACATTTCATATAAAAGGGCTTGGTGATGATGAACTCCTTTAACTTGACTTTATCTGGGAAGCACTTTTTCTTCCCTTCCATTCTAAATGATAACTTTGCTGGATAGAGTAATCTTGAATGTAGGTCCTTGCCTTTCATGACTTTGAATGCTTCTTTCCAGTCGCCTCTTGCCTGCAAAGTTTCTTTTGAGAAATCAGCTGATAGCTTTATGGAAACTCCTTTGTAGGTAACTGTCTCCTTTTCTCTTGCTGCTTTTAAGATTCTCTCCTTCTCTTTAATCTTGGGTAATTTAATTGTGATGTGTCTTGGTGTGTTCCTTCTTGGGTCCAGTTGATTTGGGACTCTCTGAGTTTTCTGGACTTCCTGGAAGTCTGTTTCCTTCACCAGATTGGGGAAGTTCTCCTTCATTATTTGTTCAAATAAATTTTCAATTTCTTACTCTTCCTCTTCTCCTCCTGGCACCCCTATGATTTAGATGTTGGACTTTTAAAGTTGTCCCAGATGTTCCTAAGCCTCTCCTCATTTTTTTGAATTATTATTTCTTCATTTTGTTCTGTTGAATGTTTATTTCTTCCTTCTATTCCAAATCATTGATTTGAGTCCTGGTTTCCTTCCCTTCACTGATGGTTCCTGTATATTTTTCTTTATTTCACTTTGCATAGCCTTCGGTCCTTCCTCTATTTTGCATCTATACTCAATCATTTCTGTGAGCATCCTGATTACCAGTGTTTTGAACTGTGCATCTGATAGGTTGGCTATCTCCTCATTGTTTAGTTCTTTTTCTGGAGCTTTGATCTGTTCTTTCATTTGGGCCATATTTTTTTGTTTCAATGCACCTGTTACCTTGTAAGGGGTGGAGTCTTAGGTATTCACCAGGGCAGGGCAATCCACTTTGCTGCGTTGTGGCACTGTATATGGGGGAGGAGTCAGAGAGGGAACGATGCCCCTTGCTCAGCTCTCACCCCGCTTTCGATCACTTCCCTATAAGCATTTGGGCCCTTCTGTTGCTGATTCCCAGGTCAGTGGGCTTGTATATGTTCTAGAACCCTGTGGGTCTCTCCAATAAACTCTCTTGTGAGGCTGGGAGTTTCTCCCACTGCCACAACCTCACAGGTTTTTACAGCCGGAGGTTGTAGGCTTTAGTTTTCATACACTGGAACCCTGAATTATGTGGTCTGTCTTGCTTCCCAGTTGCTCCTCTTGGCTTATCCACACATAAATGTGGGACCACTCACCTAGTCTGCCAGTTGCAGCCTCTCCCAGCCTGTTCTGTCACCTTGCTATGTGTCCTCTCCACCCTGGTTGCCTATCTCTGCCCTTTCTACCATTCTGGATGAATCTTTCTTCTTTAACTCCTTGGATTTTGGACTTTTATACAGTTAAATTTTCTGGCAGTTCTTATTCTTTTGGGTTTTTAAATTGATCATTGTCCTTATTTGGTTGTGCGAAGAAGCAAAGCATATCTACCTATGCCACCATTTTGGCCAGAAGTTCCAATCCAATATTTCTATAGATATAATTTCTTAGACTTTGTCTTTCCTCTTACCTTGTACCTCTGGAATCATCTCATGTTAAGAATATTATTTCAACATTGCTTTGTGTATATCTCATATCATGTTCAGGCACCCTGCAATCTCCAATTCACAATAGGAAACTGAAATGAAGAAATGTTAAATGACTTGCCCAAGGTGATCCACTAATAAGGAGGTATAGCTGGAACTTGAACTTGAATGTGGATCTTTGTAACATGAGATCAGTGAATAGAAATTATTCCTTCCTTGTGCGGTGCCCAAACATTTTAGGCCCGTATATCTCTCATCCACCCAGTTTTCTCTTATTTTTATGTAACTCATGGCTTCTTTTTAAATTTATTTCAAAACTAATACCTTTATTCTACACAAAATTGAAAGCTATACTCACAAGTATACTTCTTTAATATTTTACATTGTATTCTTCCAGAAATACCTGGATACTAATGTACTTGTTCTTTTGGAATCTTCTTTTCTCATGAATGAAAGATTTCGAATATATTTCCTACAGCCTTGTACCCATGTCATGTTTAGTGTCTTCTGTGGATCCTTATTTCAGGGGTGCTCTCACAATTTATTTAGCCAATTTACAATTTAGGAATAGTTAGTCTGTGTCTAATATCCTAGTATTACAAACTGTATTGAAACAAAAGTCTCTTGAATCTATATTTGTACCCATCCATAAACATTTTTGTTGGAATATATTACTTAAAAAGAAATGTTTTGTTCATAGCATAATTAAATATAGCCAAACAGCTATCCAAAAATTTTGACCAATTTACCCTTCCAACAAACCACAAATGTATGTACATTTTCAGAGCTCCCCACCATAGGGTACTGTAACTTTTTAAAACATTCTTGTACAGTTTGATAGTTTAATATGGTAGCTTGTTTCCATTTGTAACTTCTTTACTTAGAATGAAATTGGATTTTTTCATGTTTTTGTAGGTTTCCTGTCATAGTTTATAAATTCTTTTTTAATAAATCTTTTTAAATTATTGAGAGAAATTTTTATATGACTTGCGAACTTTTTCTGGTTTGTCTTCCACTTATAAATTATGTTTATGAAACTT
>VMDR010032483.1:0-11663 GCA_007922815.1 Macrotus californicus
AAACTCACAGCTATTAACAACCAAACCTAAAACAGAAACAAAAACAAACTAAGCAAACAGCTAGAACAGGAACAGAATCACAGAAATGGAGATCACATGGTGGGTTATCATCAGGGGGGTGGGTGGGGAGAGAGGGGGAAAAGGTACAGGGAATAAGAAGCATAAATGGTAGGTAGAAGACAGACAGAGGGAGGTTAAGAATAGTATAGGAAATGTAGAAGCCAAAGAACTCATATATATGACCCATGCACATGAACTAAAGAGGGGGAGTGTGGGGGGAAGGGGTGTGCAGGGCGGGGGGTGGGGAGGAGATGGGACAACTGTAATAGCATAATCAATAAAATATATTTAAAAAAAAGTCTCAGAAAGTTCTCAAAAGCCAATCTTGAATTTGACACATCATGAACACTACACTGGATGGTGGGAATGAAGTGATAGGTAGGCACACCTGCTGCAGCCCATGTGCACATACAGGTTGTGGGCAAATAGTTCCCCGTTTTATGTACGGGACTTGAGCACCTGCAGACTTTGGTATCTGCCGGGGACGGGGGGGGGGGGGCGTGGGCAGCACTGGGATTACTGCCCTCAGGTAATCATGGACCACTACACTTTGTAATCTGAAAGTCTCGTACATCTGGAGCTGATTCCAACAGGATATCCCAACAAGCCTGGTCACTAGTTCCTGCTCCTGAGCCTCTGTCCTCACCGAGCTGCCCTGGCTCTGGCTTCCACAGGCCTGGTTCTGCCACCACTGCTCCCCAACCTTGTGAGCACTGTCCTCTGGCCCCGTATCCAATTCTCTTTGGCTTGACTTTAGCCAAAGTCAGTTTCTGTCTCTTGAACACAAAAGCCCGGCCCAACACCTGGGTCACAGGCATATTCTAGGCTGCTTAGCACCTGACACCAGCACAGAGCGTGCTGCTGTCCCAGCCTCTGACACCATAGAGTTTGCAGAGTTTGCACTCTGCACTTAACTGCCTGGGTTTGGAGGGTTACACTGGGCAGGGAGGGGCACCAATTAAAGGGGCAAAGCAAACGAACCCCATCTTAAAGAGCTCACATGGGAACACACCGGCAGTGCAATAAACAAGGGCTGCCTTGGGGGAATTACTGTGCCCACTAAGGGGAAAACATGGAGGGACCTGGAGGAATGTGAAGAGAGTCCAGGAAGCAGGTAAGAAACAAAAAGGGAAGGCTGGGGTCTCAGCCCCCTGGAGAGGTGTGCTGGAGAGCACCTGTCCCAGCTTCCCGCCTGCCCTGCACAGGCTGGATTGCTCAGTCCGCAGCTAGGGCTGTAGATGTCCTGACCTGGACTTTCTGGCTCCTGGAGACCTGCCAAAAGCTTGCGCCTCCAGAGTTTCCATGGATGTGCATAAGCACCAGCCCTCTGTATTAAAACTTTTCCCGCTTAAGTTAGCTGAGCATTATGGACTGAATGTGCCCCTCAAAATTCAGATGTTGAAGTCTCAACCTCCAATGTGATAGCATTTGAAGGTGGAGCCTTGCGAGGTGATTAGCTTCCGACGAGATCGTGAGAGAGAACTCCTTTATGTAAGGCCCTCTTACAAGAAGAGAGAGCAGCAGTCACCATGGCCTTCCCCTCACCCAGGCATGTGAGTACACAGCAAGAAGGTGGCCCTTTGCAAGCCAGGAAGACTTCCCTCACCAGGAATAGAATCCATTGGCACCTCCATCTTGGACTTGCAGCCTCCAGAACTGTGGGAAATAAATGTCAGGTGCTTCAGCCACCCAGCCTGTGGTATTTTGTTATAGCAGCCTGAGCTGACCAATATAATGAGTGACTTTATTTTTTCCCCAACCTTTACACCGGGCAGCTCTCCCCACCCCCTCTCACTGTCCCACCCTCTCCACCTTCGTCAGAGTTCCCTGTTCTTGTCACGCCTTCGCATATGCTGTTCACTTTGCCAGGGCTTCCTTCCTTCCATTCATCTGTCAGCTAGACTCCTGCTCACCCTCTGAGGCAGAGCTGATTTCCCATCCCTCCTGCGGTGTCATTACTGACATCTCTTTCCACGTGCCGATGCACACATGGCAGCTCTTCACAGGCCCTGCCCTTGGACGATATTCTTGAGTGTGGCAGTCAGGAAATACTGACTGGGAACTCGCCACCCCTGCGGCGGTGTTCTTGCACTGAAGCTGTGCAGTGACGTGCACAGACAGGCCAGGAATGCATATGAGCTGGGTAACCTGGAGTAGTTCCTGGACTTCCGTGTGCCCTATATGAAAAGCGAGCCTGTCTGGGACTGTTGGCACCTGTAAGCAGCTTTGCATGGTCCCGGGGAAGTGCTACAGAGGTGCCAGTGAGCACTCACCATGGGAAGGACATGTGACAGTAGACAGGCATGCAGAAAGCTTCCCTAGTCCTGAGAGCTTCAAAGAGAACGATCTCTCTAGGGTGGTCAGCGAGGGCTTCCCTGAGGAGGCAACACTTAAGTGATGAGACTTGGACACTTCTGAGCATCTGTTCTCACTAATGTGGAAGTTTTCTAAGGCTGTGATTCTCACTAGTAGCAGGCCAGACAGTGCACCCAGCAGAAGAGAGTGGGGTGGTGGGCTAAGGGGCTGCATGCTGGTCCAGAGCCAGGTGCTGCTGGTGCTGCTTGGAGGGAGGGGGCAGAGAGCCAGTGGCCTTGGGGCAGCAAGTTAGGAGGTTCCTACCACACCCATCCCCAGGCCCCTCTCCCTAACTCACAACAAAGGCTGGGCCTGGCACACAGTAGGCATGGGGGAGGTAGAAGAAACCTTAGCAACTTGGGGGCTCCAAAGAGCTGAAGCCCCCCACCTACCCACCACGTCCCCATCGAGGCCAGGGGATGCCAAGTGAGACTCCAGAGACGATATTGTCAAATGAATCAGTGTTTGAATCTGCCAGATTTCATCTTGCTAAGATTAAATACCAGCTAGAGCGTCATAAACCCACTCTGGCTTCAGGCTGCAGCTGAATGTCAGGTACTTCTTAGGCAGCTGGGCCTCCAAACTGCTCTGGGGAGGGGGGGCACTCACACTCACTTATTAGGCTCCTACTGTGCACCTGGCATTGTGGGGGGCCATTCCGATGTCATTCTCCACAAGAAGGGTTCTGCTACCAGCCTCTCTCATGGTGAGAAGACAGGCTCAGTGAAGGCGAGTGATCAGCTGAGGTCACACAACCTTGGAGGAAATGGCAGATTTAAAGTTAAACCCTGGTCTGCTGCCCCATCGCCGAGGTCCAGTGAGGCGAGAAAGAGGTGCTAGTAACGAAAGGGCTGTCCCTAGAGCTGGCCGCTGTGCTGTGGCAGGTGCAGTCAGTTCACCTGGGCCTGTTCGATACTGAAGAGGCAGCAAGCAGCAATTCGCATGCCCCTTGCTGCCATGTGACCTTGACCAGCTCTGTGACCTCTCAGGCCACAGCCCGCGCATCTGTAAAATGAAGATGACACTTGCCCACTCGGAAGGGTGCGGTGAGGACTACAGACATTCCAGCAGGCACAACACCCAGCCAAACTGGGCACACAGCCAGGACCCTACAGATGTCACTGTCCGTTTTTACTGACGGCGACACTGTCCTAGGCATGGGGTGTGTGGGTGGCTGGGAGTCTCCTAAGGGAGCTACAGGAATGTGAGGGTTGGGTGCTAGAGGGAAGGGGCCCTCTCAAGCCACCCACACTGCCAGTGGGACAGGAGGTAATCAAATAAAAGAAAAGCAGAGCAGGAAGGCCACGTGGATACCCCTCCAAGGAAGCCTAAGATGAGTCGTGGTGCGTTCTGGGCTGAGGATACAGACACCAAGGAAGCACAAAGCGAGCTGCACAACTCTGTATGCAGTGTGGTTCTGCTCATGAGAAAGGACACATACACTGAACACTGCCCCCTCAATGTGTGTGTGACTGAGAAAACGCACATGCTGCCAGGGTGCACCCCAAACAGGAGACAGCAGGGACCTGTGGGGGAGGGGGAGCGGCTGCTCCAGCCCCCTCCAGCCTTTACGAGTCAGGAAGAGAATGTACTCGTGTGTTGTTAATTTAGCATGGACACGGTGGATGAAGTGGCTGAATTAGTGTTGTGTTTGTCAGCTGCGATTCCCTAAGACAATGGCCCTGCTCTCTAGGGGATGTGTGCTCAACTGTCGGGGTGGCGTGTTGTGGCATCCGAGACCTGCAGACGAAAAAAGGAGGGACACAGGCGCAGACTCCCAAAAAGAGATGGAATAGCCCCAGAAAATGGTAGTAGTCAGGGAACCCAAGCACAGTCTGTATGGTTATTTATTATGTTGTTTCAGCTTTTTCATGGGTTTGACATTTTTCACAATGAAAAATGTAAGAATACGTAACCTAGAAGAGATGGTACTGAGTCCCAAAGGGAGGGCCAACCTCCAGGAAGATTCAGAGAGGAGGTGGCAACAGCCAGCGGGTGTGGACCTCACAGCCATGGCTGCAGAAGAGGCCAGGAAGCCTGCACAAGAGATGGGAGCAGTAGCAACAGCTAGGCTGAGCAGCCTGGTGAGGCCCTGGGGATGATGGGCAGGGGGGCTGCAGGGATGAGATAGCTCTGGTGAGGCTTTGGCTTCCCTTCTGTTGTCCACAAGGAGTCACAGATAATTTTTGAGCTGGGGTGTGCCATGGCTGAGTGGACAATGAAATGCCCAGAGCTTCTGGTGTGACTTGGCAAGTTTTCTCCTACAGATCAGAGGCAGTCCCCGCCCTCGCATTTTCTCCACTGCTCCTCTACCCAAATCCTCTTCTTCCACCTTTTTGGGTGTCCTTTCTTACGAGGTTCTCGGCAGACCCCAATTTCAGCATGAGAATTGTTGCTGAGTTGCAGTATTCCTCAGAGGTCTCTGCCCTGCAGATGTCCCCTGGTGGGGTGTCCCATCCCTTCTGTGACTGTAGACAAGTCTTACCCCCAACTCCGGAACTTATTTACTCATCTGTAAAGCAGAGACACTAACGTGTTCATTACTTTGTCCAGAGTGGTGCACGCTGGCAGCTGGGCTTGAGGCTGTCAGAACGTTTAGCCCCTGTTACTGCACCCTTGGCCTCAAGTGCTCAGAGCCAGCCTCCTCCTGGAGTGGTCACTTACCATGGGCCATAGTCTGCCCTCGGGCCGTTTCACCAGGTGAGATCAGTACCACTGCTAAGGGCTGATGCCTGCAGTCAAACAGTGAAACACCCTCACGCTGTTGGTAAGTAGCTGCTGTCCTAACTCCCTCCCACTGCCTGGCCCCACCTGCCTTGACCTGCTCCCAGTTTTTCATAATTCAGCAACTAAAAGGTTAATGTCTGGTGCAGGTGGGAGCCTCTTCAGGATGCCCTGAAGTGGTCCTCTCTCTTTCTCTCTCCCAATTAATAGGGAAGAAAGGGCCTTCAGGGAATGAATGAGGGGACCTTAGGGAATGAATGAAGCCTCTTATAGTACTTTGACCTCTTTGCTAGTTTCTTCTTGGAGGATAAACCAAGCCACAAACAACTGGAAACCCTCCTGGTTCAAAAGAAGACAAAAGTCAACAAGGTTGACTGAACACCTCTGTTCTCGGCCTCGTGCTGTCTGGCAGGTGGGGAAATGGGGGTGGGGGTGGGGGTGGGGGAAAGAGAAATGTGTGAAACCAGCCAGGGAGCTCACCCGGGGAGGGCTGACGGGACTGCACCAGGGTGTGCGCCCTCGAAAAGTTATATACATCAAAAGACTCCACTAATAGAATGGAAAGAAAACCCACAGAATGAGAGAAAATGTTGTCAAATCATAAATATAACAAGGAATTGATATACAGAATATACAAAGAATTCCTAAAATTCAACAACAAAAACCAAACAAATTCAAAAATGGGCAAAAGGATTGAATAAATATACAAATGAAAAAATGCTCAACATTCGGGTCATTAGGGAAATGCAAGTTCAAAGCACTTCACACCATTATAAACCCCCACCCCAACCCAAAATAAAGCAAAACGAACACAAAAAACGTGGTGGTGAGGATATGGAGAAATTCAAAGCCTGTGCACGGCCGTGGCAGCTGCTGTGGAGGGCGGTGTGGCGGTCCATCACAAACTGAACAGACTACCCTCCAGTCCAGCAGTGTCACTTCCGGGCGGATGAGCCAAAGAATGGACAGCAGGGCCTTGAAGAGACATTTGCACACCCACGTTCACACTGTTCGGTCCATCCAAGCCCATCCTTAAAAGGGACCCAGGGATCCCTTTTTGTAGATAAAGCTTCTTTATTTATAAATCAGCTTCAGCCAACAAACTTTCAAAGACAGTTTTATGGTGATGGAGGCACAGTCAGGAGAGCTGGTTGGTAGAGACTAAGAGACTAAGATGGTCCAATACTGCCTCCATATTCCACATCATGATGGACATATTACTAACCGCGAATAGGCAGAAGAAAGGCCAATAAAATTCTAGGGGGTTTTGTTTTGTTTTACTTCATCTGTTTTTTGAATTTTGAGGCTGCAAAGCAAGAGATTCAGAAGAGTGGACGGCAAGAGACAGGTGGGGCGGAGCCCACTTCCGCCTGCGCACGGGTGGGACACTCAGCCAGTCTTCTGACAAGCAGAGTGAACAGCCAATGGTGTCTCAGCATGTGTGAAGGTTGGAGGCCAAAACTGTAGAGGACATTGAAAAATCAGACAATAAGGAGACTGCTCTGGGATGATAAGGTCCCTGGGACCAGCAAGCGGACCAGGGCAGCTGCAGCCCCAGGCCCTGTGCCTGCGGGGCCTGCCAAGGATTCTTGGAAGAGAGCCAGGTCAACGGCTCCCTCGCCTGCCAAACAGGGAGGTTAGAGCAGCACCAGCATGGACCAGGATGCTTGAGGTCCCAGGGGGGAATAGAGGAAGTGCCAAACACACAGAGGCGGTGTGCACCCACTGAGACTGTGGATGCTGGTGGGGTCATTACCAGAGAAATTGGGGAGCCAGGTGATGCCTGGAGAAGAGAGAAGAGTTGGGCCGCGACAGACCCTGACCCGGAGAGTCCCCTGTCTGGTTGGGGAGCTGGGCTGTGTGAGAGGCCAGGCGCTTGTTAGGAGCGGCAGGCTGGAACAGGAGGAATTTGTTCAAAAAGAAAAAAAAAGGCATTCGTGGCTGTTTAGAAAACTCTCCCGCAGTGGCCGCCCCCGCCTCCCCCAGGTGCCCCCCGTAGCAGCCACAGCCCCGGCCACAGGCCAGCCCCTGCCACAGGCCAGCCCCTGCTGCTGTGACCTTGGTCGCGCCCCTACCCTCCCCGGCCTGAGGAGCAGAGAGTGTCATGGCACATGCCAGACCCCACCACCACCTCCCCAGAGGCACCCACCCACACCAACCGCTGCAGCCACGGTGGCGCCACCACCCTGCAGGGCCAGACTGGTGCTCAGAGGAAGGAGGAGGCACCCCCCACAGAGGAGAGCTGCAGGGCTCACAGAGTCAGCAGTCCTCAGAGAGACTTAACTCAGTGGGGACTGAACTACCCTGAAGAGACTCTGAGAGTCCCTAGCATCTAGGACAGGATAGAGCGAGAAGGAGGTGTGTGAGTTGCCCCGAACTGGTGCACCTCAAGGACAGCACAGCTCGTGGACTGAAGGCCTAGGCCTGGTGCAGAAGGGCACCGGGGACCCAGCAGAGGACTGAGGACCTGGGCTGGAGGCTGGGCAGCTGCGAAGAGCGCAACCCAGACCTGGCCCCCACCCTCGCAAAACCACCGGAAGGGAGAAAAGTGAAACGCAATTGCCCTGAGCCTGCTGCAGCGGGAAGACCAGCAGAGCTGGCTTGGCCAGATCGAAGCCAGCGGGAGGCTTTTTATTTTCTTTCCTTTTTTTTCCTTTTTCCTTTTTTCCTTTCCCACAAGTGATACAGTAAGACCTGGGGCTGTGAAAGGACCAGAGTCAGGCTCAAATAGGGATCATTCCAACAGCTGAGAAACTAAGACAAATTTGACTTTGCTATTCCAGAGAACTTGCCAGTGATTATTTATTTGTATTATGATTTTTAATTTTTTTTACTTCTTTTATTAGTGTTTTTTTTATTTCTCTTCTTTCTGTTTAGTTTTCTTCATTTTCTTTGTTTAATTGTGTTGTTTGACTGGTTTTCCTTGTTCTTTCCTTCACAGTATAATTTTAATTTTCCTCCTTTCACTTCACTTGTGCTCCAGCAGCACACTGCTCTAGGTCATATTCTTGTTATCCAGATCACATAGATTCTGTCATATGATTATTGCTCCATTACTACTGTAAATAATTGCTGTTCCACACAATTGTAAATACTACACAGCACCCCTCCCGAATCTTAGCAAACTTCACTGTTTCCTGAACTGTATTACTATTGTGGTTAACTATAGTCTCTCACACACTACACACACTTTCTATCCTTTACTCTCACTATACCTCATGATCTGACCTCCCACAAGCTCACTGTTTTCTGGATCCAACTCACAATCCTTCCCCCTCTAACAAGAGTCTTATCTTTTTTTGACCCTTTCTAAAAATTGGCTAGTGGGTTGAAATATCACGGTTAACACTAAAAATATCCAAAGGATCTCCTATCTCTTCTCTATAGGTTGGTCCTTTATGTCACATAGAATACACTCCCAGTGTGTTAATCCATTTTGCCTTCCCCCTCCCACTGATCACATAAAAGAGTAGGTGGGAGCTGTGAAGACCAGCACACCTGCAGGACGAGAGAGAACCCACCAAGAAGGGAACCAACAACAGGTAATAAAGGAAGATGGTGAAGGGGTGAGTGGAAGCCACACTAACCTCCACCAAGGGCTGATCTGGAAACACAACTAAATGGTGGAGAAATTACACAGAACAAACAACTGAACAAGAGTGGGAGAGAGGCCTCAAAACCTTGTACACACAGAAGAATCAGCTTCAACACAACTTGCCCACACCTGCATGACAGAATACACGACGTGGTGGATGGAGTGACCCTCAGTTAACCAGCTGGAGGGAAGGACCCACCAAAGAAAGACCCAACAACAATCAAAACCCAAAGACATCCAGAGAGGCAACATAAACAACAGCTCAAGACCAGCAAGCTCAGGAGATCAAGGAGACTGCATCATTGAATCTCACAGGTCTCCTACCATAGAAGTTCACACCATAAACCCAGGGAGTCAAACAGACCAATTTAAGAAGAAGAGGATAACCAGAAGAGTCTCAAAAATAATGGGAAGACAAAGAAACAATCCCCAAATGAAAGGAAAGGAGGAAGCCTCAGAAAGAATGCTAAATGAAACAGACACAAGTCAACTATCAGATATTGAGTTCAAAGCAATGGCTAAGAGGAAGCTCAGTGAGCTCACAGACAATTACCAAAAACTACAGGGAAACTACAATAAACTCAATGCAAACTATATCAACATGAAAAAAGAAATGGAAAGTATCAACAAGGGCCAAGAGGAAATGAAGAATACAATTTCTGAACTGAAGAACACAGTAGAAGGAATCAAAAGCAGTCTCAATGAAGCAGAGGATCAGATTAGTGAGCTGGAGGACAAGGTAGAAAAAAACACCCAAAAAGAGCAAGAAAAGGAAAAGAGGCTCGGAAAGAACGAAGAGGGATTAAGAGAAATGCAGGACAACATGAAACGTAACAGTATTCATATAATAGGGATGCCAGAAGGAGAAGGAGAGCAAGGGATAGAAAACCTGTTTGAAAAAGTAATGATGGAAAACTTCCCTAATTTGATGAGAGAAAAAGACACACAAATCCAGGAAACACAGAGAGTCCCAACCAAGAGGAACACAAAGAGGTCCACTTCAAGACACATCATAATTAAAATGCAAAATTCCAAAACAAAGAGAGAATCTTAAAGGCAGCAAGGGAAAACAGGAAGTAACATAGAAAAGAGCCCCGATAAGACTAGCAGCTGACTTCTCAATGGAAACGCTCCAAGTCAGAAGGGATTGGCAAGGAATATTCCAACTAATGAAAACCAGAGGCCTGTAACCAGGACTGTTTTATCCAGAAAGGCTCTCAATTAAAATGGAAGGCCAAATAAGGAGCTTCCCCCACCAAAAAGCCTCAAGGAATATACCTCCAAATCAGCTCTGCAAGAGATGCTAAAGGGATTGCTTTAAGAAAAGGAAGAAAAAGAGAGACAGAGGAACACAGGTACAAAAAAATGGCAATGAATAAGTACCTATCAATAATAACCTTAAATGTAAATGACTTCTGGCTAAGATGGAGGCATAGGTAGGCACACTGTGCCTCCATGCACAACCAAAAGAAGGACAACAACAAATTTAAAAACAAAAAACAACCAGAAGTGTCAGAAAATCAAACTGTATGGAAGTCCGACAATCAAGGAGTTAAAGAAGAAACACTCACCCAGACCGGTAGGAAGGGCGGAGACAAGCAGCCAGGTAGAGAGGACTTGCTGCAAGGCGCCAGCTGGAGGACTGGGGCAGTCAAGGCATGGCTGCCGGATCGGGCAAGGTGGAGACTGGCAGACCAGATGGTCCCACACCCACGTGCGGATAAACCGGAAGGAACAACTGGGGAGCAAGATAGACTATGCAGCCCAGGGTTCCAGTGGGTGAAAATAAGCCCTCACACTTCTGATTGAAAATACCTGTGGGTGTTGAGGCGGCAGTAGGAGGAACTCCCAGCCTCACAGGAGAGCTCGTTGGAGAGACCCACAGGGTCCAGAACGTACACAAGCTCACCCACCTGGGAATCAGCACCAGAAGGGCCCAATTTGCTTGTGGGTAGTGGGGGAAGTGACTGAAAACCAGCAGAGAGCAGAGCAAGCAGCATTGTTCCCTCTCGGACCCTCCCCTACAGACAGCATCACAACGTAGTGATGTGGTTGCCCCGCCCGGGTGAACACCTAAGGCTCCTCCCCTTACTACGTAACAGGCACACCAAGATAAAAAAAAAAAATGGCCCAAATGAAAGAACAGATCAAAGCTCCAGAAAAAATACAACTAAGTGACGAAGAGATAGCCAACCTATCAGATGCACAGTTCAAAACACAGGTAATCAGGATGCTCACAGAATTGGTTGAATCTGGTCACTAATTAGATGAGCAAATGAGGGCTATGCTAAGTGAAATAAAGGAAAATGTACAGGAAACCAACAGTGATGGGAAGAAAACCAGGACTCAAATCAATGGTGTGGACCAGAAGGAAGAAAGAAACATTCAACCAGAACACAATAAAGAAACAAGAATGCAAAAAAATGAGGAGAGGCTTAGGAACCTCCAGGACAACTTTAAACATTCCAATATCCAAATCATAGGGGTGCCAGAAGGAGAAGAGGAAGAAAAGAAAGAAATTGAAAACTTATTTGAACAAATAATGAAGGAGAACTTCCCCAATCTGGTGAAGGAAATAGACTTCCAGGGAGTCCACAAAGCTCAGAGAGTCCCAAAGAATTTGGACCCAAGAAGGAACACACCAAGGCACAGCATAATGACATTACCCAAGATGAAAGATAAAGACAGAATCTTAAAAGCAGCAAGAGAAAAGGAGACAGTAACCTACAAAGGAGTGCCCATCAGACTGTCAGCTGATTTCTCAAAAGAAACCTTACAGGCAAGAAGGGTCTGGCAAAAAGTATTCCAAGTCATGAAAGGCAAGGACCTACATCCAAGATGACTCTATCCAGCAAAACTATCATTTAGAATGGAAGTTGAAGGAGTTCATCATCACCAAGCCCTTATTATATGAAATGTTTAAAGTTGT
>VMDR010032484.1:0-11682 GCA_007922815.1 Macrotus californicus
GAAAGAGCCAAAATTTTAGTGCATATGGGCATTGGCTTACTGCTTTTAGTAGGGTATTTAGAAGACAGAGATGAGGTCAAGCGAGAATTAGTCAATTTATGAACACAGATGGAAGGAAACAGAGAATGTCCAGATACATGGAATCTCACAGGTGTGGAGAGACAATTGTTTCTCTATATCAAACAACAGGCTGTAAAACTATTATAGGTCACAAATTTTCTCAAAGAACTCCCAATAAATAAAAAAGAAAAAAAAAAAGACCCAGTTCTGGATAAACAGCAGATTAAGGATATTATATTCCCATTCAAGACTATTATTTCAGACAGCTTTGAGGTAGCAGCCATTAAAAGTTAGAGACTCATGAGTCTAGAAATAAAAACAAGAAATAGAGGAGAGTTAAAAACTTTCTGTCCAGAAATAATTCTGGAGATGGTTCTTGACATAATGAAGTAGCTGACAACAAAGAGACCAGAAAAGTACCAAAGTCTGGAGGGAATTACACTACCTGAGGCCCTGAAAGCCCAGCTGGCTAAAACTCATGATTGCTCCAGCCCTTAAGCTGCCCCTACAGAGGGCATTACCCTCCAACATCAATTTACCTGTGATCTCGGAGGACAATGGACAAATAGGAACCTCCTACAAAGCAGAGCTTGGGCCCACGGAGGACAATGGACAAGGTATTTCCACCAGAAAATAGAACCAGGGGGACATCCAGAGGAGCTCACCGAGAAATTTACTCCAGGATATCAGTAGGAAGTTTGCAAGTTTTGCTCAGCAGCATTTGATACCTGCTATTGACTAGTAACTGCAATGCATTTTTGGGTTCTCCCTTTTCTGAAAGAGACTTTGTCTTTCGTTTATCCTGTTCCTGCTCCATCACTATATAGTGTGGGGAGCAGATCTCTTCTCTTTGAGTTTACGGATTGCGGAACCATGAACAGCCACATCAGAAGGATGACAACAAAAAATAGTCCATTGCCCAGGAATCCTAGAATTTGAGCAAGCAGCAGTACCTGGGTTGGCTGTGCATCCTCTCCCTTGGGGAGGGGATAGGGAGCTCTGGGTGTGGAAAGTAGGGGCTGCAGCAATATCTTGAAGGCAAGAGGCTTGGGCTGTGGCAGAAAATGCATTTTGCTACCAAAATCTTGTCTTCCCTTCTACAGTGTAGCAGCTCAGCCATGGCTAGTGACCTAGAGACTGCATTTCTGAGCCTTCCTTATAGACACAGCCTATTCACTTTGCTTCCATTGGTGGGATATGAATGGGGGGCTACCACAGATTCCCAAATCTGGGCCGTAGAAGTTGGGCATGTGCTGCTTCGTGCTCTCCTTCCCCTTGCTGCTCACTGGAACATGGACATGACCTGACCGCAGCCCTGCTTTGACCAGGTGGCTGAGGAAGACCCTCAGAGGAGGTGGAGCAATAAGATGGAAAGAACTCAGTTCATGAATGACCTTGAGTCACCCGCCAACCTCCACCACTGAACAATTATTTTTATAAGCAGCTGATATTGGAGTTCTTGTATCACCTCAAGTGCATTCTAGCTTCACCCATACAACTACTGGACAAATGTTAAGATTTCAGTTGGTTAAGTTGTACCAATTTTAAATGCAGGGGCAATGAAATCCACAGCATACAAAGATCGCACACGTTTAACATACACATGTTGATGAGTCTGCATGCATGCACACATGGTGATGCCATGACTACACTCAGGTACTACATAAACACACTCATCACATCCAAAAGTGTAGTCTTCGTGTGCGTGTGTTTTGTTTTCAGTTGTTTTTATTCTGTGTATGGTAAGAACACGACCTGAGATCTAACTCATTATATTTTAAAGGGCACGTTAATTATGTATTCATTACGTGCAATTTTTTTCATATAATTATACCTCAAAAAGCATTAAATAAAAATAAAAATAACTGGGGAAAATTGAACATTGACTAGACAACACTGAAAACATTTTCAAATGCATTAAGTGTAATAATGGTATTATACTTAGCTTACAAAATGGAATCATTATCTTTTAGTATACAAACTAAATTATTTATGGATGAAATTATATGATGTCTTGAACTTAATGTCAAATAACGCAGTGCAGCGGAAGAATAACGTGTGGTGGGATAGATGAACCCACATGGGCCACATGTTAGCGACTGTCCAAGCTGAGTGAAGAGTACAGGCATTTTAATGTAACATTCTAATTCAGCGTGTTTGAAATTGTCCATACAAGTAGTTAAAAACAATTTTTAAAGTGATAATTAATAATGTTGGGTCTTTAAAACTAGGAAAAGGTGGTAGAACAGAAATATCACGTGTCACATAGTCATACTTCAGCAAGAGGCAAAATCGTTTTCAAAATTCCATTAAACACAGCAAATTAGCATTATAAATATAAACTGTATTTTTAGTGGTTTTAAATTTAATTTGTAAATGTGTCTTGATGATGCCATAACTGTACAAGCTTGGTAAGTGCATCACTTATAAATCTAGGCTTATGTTCTATTTAAGTAGCAATACAAAACTACCATCAAAGATAAAATCTATAGTAACTCACAGGAGCACTGTGAGACTCAAGTGATAATATATGTAAAAATGCTTGAACACAGTACGTTGTGTAAAAAATTAAACTACATAAACGCACATGGAATGTAAAAGGAAACTGAGGCGTGAAGAGTTTGAAGGACATATGAGGCACAGTGCATGTGTCACACAGACCGCTCCTGCTGCAGACAGCCCACGTGTGTGAGGAGAGAGGGTGCGTGACCGTCTTCTCTCCTCTGGCCTCCTGATAAACTGAAGCACTGTCAGGCTTGCCAGAGTCAAACCACAGGTCAGACAGTACCCTCCAAAAACACTTAACATCCAACTTTTTTCTAACTTTTAAGACAACTTTTAAGACACCTAAAGAATAATACAGGTAAGTTTAGATATGCAACCATGAGTAATAAAATCTGTGAGGTGACTGGTATAAATCTTTTCTAAAATACAGCACATTACAGTGATATGAAATTCAGCTCTGACACTTCTAACCCAACGGCCACCACCACCCTTAATTAAGGAATCACTACATGCCAGGCACTACTTATCATTTAACTGGAAACACTTACTGCAGTAGCATTCACTTCATTTTGAAGATGCGAAAAATGATGTTCAGACACGTTAAATAGATAAATGTACTTTTCAAGAAAGGGGAGTCTTCCTCCCTCCCACCTCTCCTGCCTGCTCCCAAACTAAGTCACTAACTTACTAATTCTCTCTCAGCCTCTCCCGTCCCTCCCTCCTTCCTTGGAGGTCCTTGAGAGCAGGTCATGGTTTATTCATTTTTGGACTTTTAGTATCTTGCAAACTAGGCAGTAAATATTGGCTGAATGAATATTTTTAAGCTGTACAATCTAAAAAAAAAATTCAAGTAAAGAAGTTTGTAATACTGCATTTCCCCATGAATCATACAAACACATGCATGTTGAAACTTTAAAATTAACGTGCGTGCCCGGCCGCTTAACGAGAACTTGCTGCTGCCCAAGTGCAGCCTCAGCTCACCAGCGTCATGGAGCGCGGTTCTTCCCTGCAGGTCTGCGTGTTCCGTGGGACAATTGTACTGTTAAAACACAGACACCGAGTCATCTAACAGAGTTTCACTTGAAAATGAAACATCTGAATTCCAATGCATAGCCGTCATTTAATCTTTAAATACTCCATTCATCAGAAAACAAGGACTACTGGACAGGCCACTAAAATATTTCGACATCAAACAAATATAATGACTTTATGCTGTAAATTTACCAATAGTTCATCAAACAGGAAAACACATGGTGCATTACAGTAGCCTGGGATATAGAAACTGTTACTGTGTGGTTGTGTTTTTTTTCCCCATCACAGGTTAAAACTTAAAACAACTGAATCAGAAAAATTAATGAGCTCTGCTGCTCAACTTAGTTGTGAAAGTGTTTATAGAAAGATATGGCTGGACGCTCTCACTGAAAACTTAGCCCACTAAGTCACGAAACTTGGCGGCTGCCTGACCACATGCTTAAGCAACGGTGAATACCATTTAGTGTCGCTACTGACGCTTAATAGAAACGCACAGATTCTACCCGGCCTCGCTTTATCTCATGTCATATACCAGACAACAGAGAGTTCTCACCGCCATTAATGTCAACAGGAAGGTCCCGTCTTTGTTATTTATTTTTAATACACGGGGTTATGCAATTCACTTCCTCAGCGTTTTTGCTTTTTATTGTTCACGTTCTTTCACATACCATGGCAAAATATTATGGAAACGACTAGACTTAGCCTACTATTTTCTTTTATCTCAAATTCTGAAAACATTAAAAACACATCTACTATTTGCAGTCAAAATAATAAAGCCAAACTATGAGCCACTTTTACTACCTGGAGAAGTTTCTGTAGGCACAATGCATGTCCATACTTCGCAGCCAGGTGAAGAGCATTTCTCCCTATAAAAGTTTAAAATATATGTGAGTTTTCCATAGAAATGTGATTAATTTTTTCAAAATGAACTGACAGGCTACTTAGTTTGTAAGCATGTTTTCAGTTTCTGAGGTGTTTCACCTGGGTTGACATTTTAACAAGATGTAATTGTGCACACCGAAACAACAAAGGGGGAAGAAAAACCATGCACACGAACACACAGAGCCAGCGCTGGCTCCTGTTTGCCCTGGACCTCCCACACCCACAGCAGTGCCTCGGACAGTAAACAGTTACAGGCCGGCACGGCAAAGAAGGCCGGGACAGGGGAGAAAAGAGAAAAGGAGGAAGCGAGTGGGGAAGAAAGAAAAGAAAGGACACCCAGATTTCTCATAGCATTTCCAAATCAACAGCACCAATACTAAAATGAAGTAAATTAGCAGGTATGTCAGAGAAAGGGTATTCTGTAACTAATTTCTACATTTCAACTAAAATTCAAAGTTCACTAAGAAATTATCTCTTAAAATCAGTCTTGTTCAACCTGTGGGGAGGGTTGGGGAGGGGGTACAGTGCAGTGGTGGAACAGTCCCTGGTGTTGAACAAAATGTCACAGATACTCAGTCGCATAAAAATGTCAAGTCAGGTATTTTGTGAGCCAAATTCAGATCCAGCCACTTAAGACAGGGCACTAAAATTCAAGAAAACATCAGCTCTAAGGCTTACCACTTAAATGACAGTAAACGTTCACACCTGGTAAGACCCGAGTCACAAATACATCAAAACCACACTAACTTGAAATCTGCTTATTTTCAATATACTTCCATATTGCTCGCAAATGAAGAAATTAAGATCAAATAAAGTTTTTTAGTCAAATTTTTATCAAATATCCACATTTGGATCATAACAAATAATATAACAACAAGTGAGACAAGGCCCTCGTCCTCAGAAAAGGACAGCTCGAAGGACGAACGTAATAAAACAGAGCAAAGAAAAGCGTGACTACACAACGGCAAAAACAAAAGACAAAGTTAAGCAGATGTGCAGAAACTGGGTATATGAAGTGATTTCTTCTGAGCTTGGGGAAGCAGCCGAGCTTGACCCACACAGGAAGAAGCAGGTAAAAGTCACTGGACTGGCCACTAGGCAAAAATGTCCACAGCAGAAGGGACACAGACAAAACCAAGAAAGATACTTGAATCAGTACCATCAATTTTAAAAGTCTTAAGAGTTCTAAAAAAGGTATAGTTAGTTCAAATTCTAAGAATAAATATTCCCCTACATCAGTGGAAGGCATACATAATGACCCATTCATTTGTTCTTCCAGAGGTGGCCGGCAGTTTGGTCTTCAGTTTAGAGCCTGACGCACACTTAGGTAAAGGTTGTCCTCGTTAACTCAACTGCGGTCTCTCTTCTTCTCCCTCCCTTCCACCTCCAATCAAAGTGCTGGTTGACAGCACGTATTTTCCTGTCCACACGTGGCCTCACGGGGAAGAACACTGAAGCTGGTAAGAGCACTCTCTGTTCCAGGTCGCCTCCCATCTAACTGAACAACAAAGCAGAACAGCAGAGACGTGAACCGTCAGAGGACCGAGAACAGTCGTCCTGGAGAAGAGAAAGCTAACACACTCGTGGAAGTAAAGCGGCAGCTGCGTTCCAATACTGACAGGCTGACCTTGTCACATGTACTCCGACTCATGTGGAAGGATTTTAAAAGGCAGACAGCGGTACAACTAAATGTAAGCAGAAAACTTGAACTATCTAATAATTTTTTAAAATAGCTAGCCAAACACAGAACGGGTTTCCTGGTGGGGCACGATAATCAAGAACACACATTCTGACGGTGACGCATCCACCGAGGGACCCAGTGCCTCACAGCCTCGCGGGGCTGACGCAGCAATGAAAGGGTTAGTACGTAGTACAGCGCTCAGATGCTACGTAAGCGTCAGCGATTCTTGTAGTGACTAATGTTGTCACGAGACAGTTAGTCCCCATCACAAGATGTGTCCAACCAAATGCCAAATGACCTTACAACATAAAGGATTCATTTGCTGAACAGAATATGAGTATAAACCGAATGGCCCCTAATGGTTCTTCAAGATCTGAGATTTTAGGGTCCTGAAACACTACCAAGACCACTGCTAGACCACCTATTCAGGTCTTCAACCAATCATCAGCTCAGTAACCCTCTCTACCAAGTGTCCTGCACCTGACCTCTCCCCCATGAAACCTCAGAAGTAAACCTTTTCTCAACTACTCAAAAACCAAAAATTAAGAATTTTTCTCTTTTTTTAAAAAAAAGATTTTATTTATTTATTTTTAGACAGAGGGGAAGGAAGGGAGAAAGAGAGGGAGAGAAACATCAGTGTGTGGTTGCCTCTCACTTGGCCCCTACTGGGGACCTGGCCCACAACCCAGGCATGTGCCCTGACTGGGAATCAAACTGGAGACCCTCTGGTTCGCAGCCCACACTCAATCCATTGAGCTACAGCAGCCAGGGCAGGATTTCTCTTTTTAAATCACATTTCTGTCTGAGTGAGAACATTAACGGTGGCTACGTTTGTGTCTCCTTTCGGTTTTGTAGTTGACTGCTGAGGCAGACCCACCTGCACTGTCGCTGGCTGCAATGTCAACTCCATGTATCAGGATGGCATTCAAACACTCCAGATTGCCCTTTGAGGCCACCGCATGGAAGCTGAACAAAAAGAAAATATTTGTTATGCCACGGAAACTACCCAAGGTCAACTGAAATGCTACAGTAACATTACTCTTTATTCAATAGACACACACATTTTAAAGGTTGGCACATCTATGGCTTTAATAGAAGAAAAAAGAAATCTATCCCATGTTACTGAAAAACTCATTTTGACTCAAACATACATAAGGGGCCAGTTCTTTCTAGAAATACCTCTTTAGAATCAATAGACTATTCCAATACTCAATAGTCAATAACAGAAATTTTATACTGTAAGAGGTCTGTCCAGAAAAAGTCCAACCATCATTAACATAACAAGAACAGTTTGCACCACATGGATATGACCTGGCAGCCAAGGAGAGCGGACTGGAATGCAAACGTGTGAACAATGACAACTTCACTGCACTAGCCAGTGGGGGCGGTAGATGCCGTCTTAAACATCTGGCATTTCCCGTTCCCTGAGACCTCGGCCCTCCGTTCCCACCCCTGCCTCCACTATTCCATACAGAGCTGTGCACCCCTAACACGGTGTGTGAATTCAGGGTTTACTTTCGTCATAGCCTATCGATCCCTTCCCACTCAACTATAAATTCATAAAAGCAAGGATTTTTGTCCACTTTGTCCCCTATTACATTCCCAGAACCAATCCAACTACGTACTAGTCAGATGACGGGCCCTCGGATATCTGAATAACTGAATGCTTAAAGACAAATCTGGAGATAGTTTACAAATTCACTCCCAGATATTACAAAATTCAGTCACGCATCTCTGGGAGGGACATAACTGCCAACTAGAGACAAAGCACCACTAATTAAAGTTAAACAGACCTGGTACAATTTGAATCAGAGAGAAAGAGATGTTTCTGATAAAAGGAATATAGCATTCTCAAAAGTCAGATAAACCTTCCTTAGAGCAGACTTAAACAGTACAAGGCTGAGGGCATCAGTCTCTGCAGTGCTGCAGCGAGGAATGGCACCATGCCAGGTGTGTCCTTACACCGTCAGAATCTTTTGAGGAATGGTCATTTCCTTCGAGCACAGGTTTTATAGTCCCAACAATCTTAGAGACATATTTTCTTTGCTTGTTCTCATTTCTTAGCTCACAAAATTTGGAAGACTTCCTTCTTCGAAACAAACCAACATTACATACTAATGATGTACGAAGGGCAGAAATGACAACCACCTCAACGCATCATTAGGCTGGTGTGCTATAAGCAGGTGTGCTTCAGAAAGAAGACAAAGCAACCACTGAATTGTATGTGAAGAGCTGTAAAGGAGATCTGAAAACTGCATTACAGAAATACTCTTGCAATTGAAAAATCAATACACTCTCTTCTTTAAACAAGACATGCACTACTACTTCCATGACAAAAATGCAGATAATTTGGACAATCCCTACCCTGTAAGAACAATCCCAATCCCTGTAAGAACAACTAGAAAAGCTGCATAAAATATAAGACATATGTTTGGCCCTGGCTGGGTACCTCAGTTAGTTAGAGCATCATCCCAATATGCCGAGGTTGCGGGTTCAATCTCTGGTCAGGGCACGTATGAGAATCAACCAGTGAATGCATACATAAATGGGACAACAAATTGATCTCTCTCTCTCTCATGAATAAGTAAAGTATTTTTAAAAATATATGAGGCATATGTTTGAAGGCATCAGTGAGCTAAAAAGATAGTGAAAAATTACAAGGGCAAGATGCAAGAAAAGACAGAGGTCCAGAGAGGTGAGCTTGGTGTTGGAGCCATTTTTGGCTAGGAGCGATTGTTGATTCCAGAGGAAATGGCTGGGAAGTCGAACCCTGACAGCTTTAGGGCTGGGGAGCTGGGCATTGGAATCCCCAACTCTTCAAGTGGTAGGGGATTCCTTGGTGAATCTGCCCCGTTTTGCACTGGCAAAAGGCTGCAACCTGAGACAGGTGAGCAGGAGGAAAACAGATCCTTGTAGTGACTATGGCCAGGATCCAAATATTTCATTTTTGAAACTGGGATTGAGCTCAAGGAGCACTTGTTACTTTTGTCTTAAATTTCCAAATTAACCACCCCCCATCATCAAAAATAAATGTATTTTTACAATTACAGATAATACAGAAAATATATTTGTAACAGGTTGTGTATTGGACTAGTTATAAAATGCTTTCACTAGGGGAGAATATAGTTTGTGTGCAACAAAATGAAAATATTTTATCTTATAAATCCCAGAAAGAATTCTACCTCCTCTAGTGAAAACCTCAAAGACTAGTTACACTCAAATGTTTCACAAAATAAAGTTCATAGTTCATCGAATCACATTATATTTTTACAGCTCTGACCATTAACACAAATAATTTCACTCAACATTGAACCGTAGCTCAAAGGAATCTGAACAAAAACTCAGCAACCATTCGTTCAAAACATCCAAAGCGTGGGTGGGCAGAACTGAAGAGAGAAGGGTCATTTCCAGTCCCAAAGAAGAGTCCCTCGTATCTTTCTAACCTCTTGGTGTACCTCTTGGTGTTCGGGAGAAAAGAAACATGAGAAGCAGTCACTTTTAGGTATTACATTTTCACTATTTATGCTGCGAGTCCTACAAATAGCTTAAAATTTACCTAAAATAGAAGCAGGACTCAAAATAACCAATGTTTGTAGCTATCAAATTGCCTACTTGATACAATTAAAACAGTATAGAAAAACTGGTACTTTTCAAACTTTATCGCTCCTAAAAAGTATTTAATTTGTAAGTCATGCTTCGTTATTTTTACTATCCTTAAATATCTAAGCATCCTAAGGTAGTGACCCACATCAAACATGTACTGTTCACTTCTTAAAACTCATCTCTATATTTAGTATCTGGTTTCCAGTCACGACAGTCTAAATAAATTCACGCTAGTGTAAGATGGAGAGGAATTTCAGGAAATGAGACTTTTCACCTCTAACTTTGGAAGGTTTCCCAGATGTGGTTTCAACTGCTGTAATTATAGAGGATAGTAACAGAACCTAGATCTTACCCTTTAACTTAGTGGGTCCCCATCCTGATGGCTGGGGAGAGCGGGAGAAAAGGCAAACATGCCAAGAAGCCACAGGCCTCAGTAACACAAAAACCAAAGGGACGGACCACTATCTATGTCTCCCTAAGCCACGCAAGTTATCTGCCTCCCTTTCTGCTAACGACATTCTCATTTGAACTAAATTTAATTCTCATTTACCCAAATATGCAAATCAATTGGGGGTAGAGAGGAAAACACAATGCCGTTGACAGAACTGGAGACACAGAACTTGGGTTCCTATCCTAGCTCCATAACTTTTGGCGAGATTAGACCAAGGTGTTTAACCTCTGTCAACTTTTCCTACTTCTTTTAGGGGCCACTGCGAGGACCGAACAGGAGAAGGAACGTGAAAAGCGCATAAAGGGAATGCACCACGTGACGCAGGCTGCGGTGCGCCACAGGGCCAAAGGGACTGGACCGCCGCTAGCACTTTCACATTCTCTCTCTAGCGTGGAGACCTTCCAAAGTAAGAACAATGATTAGTCCAGGTTTAGAAGTGATGTCTGACACATTTTAAGTGTGAGTTTTGATCAAGATTTTTCATTTTAAAAGCTGATAACCACAATTCACAAGGTGCATTTGTATCCCGAGGGTCTTCCCAAATTCCCTTTGGGATACCATCAGTAATACTTACGCAGATCTGCCTTCCACATCTAGCTTGCCTGGATTGACCCCTTTTTTGGCAAGGATTGAGGACACTTTTTCTACATCTCCCCTTTCTGCTGCTTTCATCAATCGGTCATCATATTTGTTCCAATCTGCTGCATGCTACAGAAAGGAAAAAAAAGTGAACATAGCATATTGTATATACTACACTGGTAAGACTCCCTAAAGAAGAAAGGAAAAGCATTATTGTGTACTCCATCATTCAGTCTCCGACTGCACCCCAAGTTTCCTTCTCCTGTTGTGCTAATTTCACAAAGAGAACCTTTCAAAAACACGTGATATGCAGGAAATATTTCAAATCGTGCTTTTGGGAGAAAACATGCTTCTCATGTTCTCTGCTCTGTTTTCTTTGCCTTCAGAACAAAGAAAGTAAATTAGTCATTGCTGAACACCTTCCCTGTGCCAGGCATGAACTGCTCAAACAACCCTAGCACACTAAAATTATCACCCCCAATTAACAGATGAGAAAAGTGAAGGCTCCAGAAACATTAAATGACGTAAGTGGCTGAGCCCAACCATGACTTCTCACGATTTCAAAAATCTGTGTGCTTCTCCTATCCGATAACTCATGCTTTTAGACTTGGCTCTGGTTACGTATCTCTAAACACCTTCAGATGCCGTGGAATTCTGCACATTTTTAAAAAACCCCTCCCTCCTGTGGTTGGAAATATACTTATGGAGGCAAATGACACACACACACACACACACACACAGACACACCTAAATGGAGAAAGCAATTCATTACACTTATATTAGGATAAAAAGAAACTTCTACAGGGAAAATGTTTTAAAAAGGACTCTGAAGTATTAACTACTTAAAAATCCTAAGATAACAGGACTACAAGTGACTTTCACTTTCCTT
>VMDR010032485.1:0-11690 GCA_007922815.1 Macrotus californicus
TGTCCAAAAGTCACATGTAGATTTTTGGTAAAAAAAATAAGTGAAATAAAGTAAGTTCCACGAAATAAGTAGGACAAAAGGATTATTCATAAAAAACATATTAGTATAATATAGCAGACACTGTTATCTGTCAACTCAATACTCATTCCTTTTCCTTTGGAAACAAGATTCCAATTTCATTTAGATTAGCAATGCATTCAATCCCTGATAATGAATCCTGATTTGTCTAAACTGATGATGCCCAATCCTGATGACAAATTATAGTCACCTGGGGATAATTCTGGCAACCTGGTATTGGCATAAGAGTAGATAAATGGATCAGAAATGAGTCCATAGATAGACCCATACATATGTCACTTAAATGGGACTGTCCCAGATAAACCTGAACATAAGGTCACCTAAATATAAGCAAAGCAAAACAAAAGTGTGATGTAACCATAGATACTGTTTTATCCCAGACCATACGAATGAATACTAATTTTAGCTTTGAGAAGAAGACATGGTATAAATAAAGGTTGTTCCCTCCATGTACTCCCCTATCTAATGGTGGATGGACTGCCAATGAAATTCTATACTCAGTGCTCTATCCTGCAAAGGTAAACGAGGAATAGTAGGAGGGTTAATCAAGTGAGGATTCAGTCTGCCTTGGTGTGCTAATGAGGTAGTATTAAAAGCAATCTTAGGCCCTGACTGGTGTGGCTCAATTGATTGGGCATCATCCTGCAAAGTGGGGCAGTTTGATTCCTGGTCAGGGCATATGCCTGGGTTGCGGGTGCGGTCCCGTCAGGGCGCAGAATGGCAACGGATCAATGTTTCTCTCCCTCTCTTTCTCTCTCCCTCCCTTTTCTCTCTAAAAATAAATAAAATCTTTTTTTAAAGCCATCTTAGAAACACTGTGGTCCAGCTGTATTGCTTAAGCATGAAACAGCTATTTAATGAAATCAAAATCTCTCCAAAATGAAGCTTACATTTATTCTAATGTGGTATGGTATCTCTGGATCAGTTTGTAGGATCTGCTTTTCATCCTTTTGTTCTCCATCCCCACACTATGAAGTCTTCATAGAAAGAAGGTGCCACGTAAGATTTTTTTTGGTGTTAGTGATCCAGCACAGCTCCAACACAGGAATCACGAAAATGTAGGCACAGTTTCCGAAGTGAAATGACCAGTTTCACATCATCTGAGAGACCTGGGTGATTGTTCATTGCAAATAAGAAAGCTACCTTCCCAGTGGAAACTGAGACCAGCAGCTGCCTAATGCCCAGAAATGCCCCCTGGGAGTCAGTTTGGTGAGGACAGTATCTCCATGTTTATTCTGTATCTGGGGGCCCCAAGTTTCCCTCAGATTTACTTTTTCCTTTCCAGTCTATGATAAATGTACCACTCTGATCTCTCACTGTACATATTTTCTTACTACCTGCCTTTCCAGCCTTGAATATCTGGAGCTCAGATTGAGCACTCAGTTAACATCATCCAGGCCCTTCAGAACTGCCTGCCTTTCAAAGAGCTTGCTAAGGGCAGTTGTCAATGTTGACCCACCAATGAGCAAATACTCATACCTAGATCCCTAAGTCTAGGGTAATAAATGTCTTTCCTTTATGGCCATCCTCAATTCCAATCATCTTTCAGACAGCAAACAAATGACTTTAAACTTTATCATCATAAAATCACTCCAACTCTAAAAGTTCTAGGGGTAAGAAGATCTGGGTTCTATCTCACTTGCAAATATGCAATCTGTATGGTTAGAAAATTCTGTTTCCTGTTCTCTTAACAAAAAAAAAGATGACTCCTAAAAGGGCACATATCCTTCTGGCAATGGCAGGCAGGTGAGATAGGAACCACTTTGAACAGCGTATGTAGCTCTTTATGATATGCCCTCCATCCAGCCTGTCTTGCTGCTGCAGCTACTCCTTGCTTTACACTCTGCTCTTCAATAACACAAAGTCAGCAGTACATCCTGGGATCCTGGCAGGCCTTTGTGCTTTTGACCAAGTTGTTTATCCTATCTCGAATGCCTCTTCATGCTCTTAACCACCTGGCCAACTCTTCTCCATGCTCCAAGGCTGCCTTTCCTACTCTTCCTTGGGCAGGTGTAAATCCTTCCTCCCTGAGGATTTCACAGTACTTGGCCCAGCCCTTCATCAAAGTACATTCCTGATGTCTACTGCATTGTTCTTATTTGTGTCTCTTCTATAAATTCTGTGAATAAAGGGAACGAGGATCTTTCAACTCCAAATCCCTAGCAGCTAGCAAAGTGCCTGCCACATTGTTAGGACTCAATAAATGTTTGTGGATGGACAGCCTCAAAGTAAGAGATGCATTGGCGTTCGTGCCCCTCCAACACAGCAGCCAGCGTGTCTGCAGTACACTGTTGGGCTCAATAAGTACTTGTCGATTAACAGATAGAAAGATTAAATGCACCAGTTTACTAAAAGTTTAAAACAGAACTTCTGTAAAATTACATTACTGGTAGTTTTTTCTACTTTGATTAGACTGTATATTTGGGAATTTTTTTTAAAGGCTACAAAGGCCATTCAAAGACAGCAAAAGATAGGATGAAGAGTATCTAATTACCAACCACCTTACAGATGCAAATGATTTTGAAGCACAAGGTCACAAAAGCCAACAGCTCACAAACAATAAAGTAAAATAAATAAGAAATCGCAACACAGGAGATGAGGTATTTATAGCAGTTATCTATGCTACATGATTAGTACGTGATTTTCTCTTTAAGCTACTAATGAAAAATTACAAAGTATAAATTGGGAACACTAAATGAGTAAGACTGCCTTTGACACACACCTTGAAAGCATCCTCTAAGCCTGCATTGTACACTAGCATCAGATTTTCACAGATATGAGGTGATGCCCATCAGATATGAACTGAGAGCTTTAAGCTTAAATCCCAGGCTGCAACAACTCCCTGTATGTGGATTCCCAGCTGTGTCAGAGAAATGTACTCCTTCTGAGAATTCTACACTAATGTATTAAGCCAAGAACTGAAGTGACTTGGCCTGCCTATTAATACTTTGCACGTAAAACAAAGACAGTAAATCTCTGGCAGAGATTTAAGCCTCAGTTCTTCAGGCTTCTAATCCACTGTCCTTCTGGTCATAAATTTGGAATGGTGACACTGGAAGCATGAATAATTAGGGGAGAGCATAGCTAATATGCTCAAACAGGCACAACAGAGAGATGGCACAGACAGCAATCTGCCAATAATCAAAAGAAATAAACTGAAGCTTAAGGCCTTTGGGTTATGGGACTCTATGGAGTCATGTACAAGTACAGGCCATCTCGTCTCTGCTGCTTCAAACGTACCTACATGAAGATATGCCTTTGATGGAGGCTCACATTTCAGAGTGGATGCCACTTAAAATCACGGAGAAGCACAGAGCAAAGGGAAAATGAGCTGTCCACCTATGACACTTTCTGCCAATCAAAACAGGTAAGAAGATGCCACATCATCTCAATAGCCTTCATAATTAATTTTGAAATCTTGCCACCCTTCCCCACTTGTAATTCTGCTTCCAGTTCTGGAGCTTGGGACAGTTTTCTTTCCAATTGCTTCCCATTGTTCCTTAACCCAGACAAGATTATAATAAGGATGAAAAGCCATAAATCACAGATAAAGTGTTTTATTAACTTACCTCCAAAATATTCAAAATTACTTATAAGTAATTCCTCACTTCTCATGAGACCCCAAAATGAGGAAATTAAAAATAATTACATTTTTTCACAAATCTAAGTGCCTTTTTTAAAATTTCAAAGACCATGAATAGCTTTTTGGAAATTTTCTATTTCTAATAATTATTTCTTATTTAAGTCAACCCTTCAAATTGTTTTTATTATTACATTTCTTCAACTAAAAAAGACTATAATGCAACCAGAATATTTCATTTTGATTTTGATGAACATCCCTGAAACTCTTAGTGTTACATTTCTGAAAAGGGGAATTTCAAAATTCTTTCTGGATTCTGAAAATGTCCTGAAACTTTCCTTGCTTTGTTTTTTTTCTAATCTGCTCATTCCTGAAAGCTTTTGTTAAAACAACAAGACTGTGCCACTTTAGAAGTTAATCTCTCATGTTAACCATTCTTTTAGGAGAAAGAGTTCTCTGTGGCCTGAGAATTAATTACCAGGTGGTTCCTTTTACAAGGGATTTGTTAAGGCTGATTTTTGACCTGTCCTCCATCATTGGCGCTCTAATCACATACCCGTAACCACGTTCAGATCCTGTCTGGCAGAAGATTAACTGAGGAGACCAGAGCTTGACACAGATTTCCTGGGTGTTTGATCTTCACAGAAACACTTGTTTCTGTTGGTTGCTATATCTTTAGTAGCTGCTCACAAAAATGTGAGACTTTGACCTAAGGTAGCCTTCCCATTCCCACTAGAAGACCACCATTTAACAAAAGATATGTTTACCTGGTCCTTATAATCTCTGAGAAGGTGCTGCCCACCCAGATCTGCCACCTCCATCCTTTCTGCAGGTCTGTGCATCCACTCCCAGTTTCCACATACTTTGTTCCCAAGTGCCTGCACATACAGCCTTTTTCCTTGGGCCACTGGAACTGCCCTATCAGAATGCAGAGCTGGAAATGCTTGGGAAGTTCTATCCCACGAGGACAGCCCATAGTCAGTGACAGACTGGCTCAGGAGCATACAACGAAAGCTCCCTTACTGCAAGGCAGGACATATACTGAGGGGCACTTATGCTCCACAGCATCCCAAGGAATCATGCTAAAGCTGGGATTTCCCATGGAATGGAATCTTTGTTTGGCATCTTCTCTGTCCCTGGCCTGCTCCCACCACCCCTTTGCCCTTCTGCACCTCAGTGTCTGCTTCTGGGGAATCCAAACTAATAGGGCTGGGATAAGAGCTGTTCAGTCACCAGAGGAGAAGGAGTAAAAAAGGAAGAAAGCTAACAGCTTTACAGGGCATTACTCTTTCCAGATCCTGCACTAAGCACATTAAATGTATTAACTCATTGGATCTTACCCAAGGGTAAGGCATGAATCATCAGGACAACTTAAAGAAAACTTGAAAGCTAAGATGGAGAAACATAAGGAAGTGCACACGATGATCCTCTGTCCTGTCATTGCCACTTCTAACCTAAGAAAGGCATTTTCTCACTCTGCCCCTTGTTTGCAAGAGTAATAAAAATAAAAACATAAAAGAGGCCAACAGGTACATGAAAAGATGTTCAACATCACTAACCATCCGGAAAATGCAAAGCAAAACTACAATGAGATATAGCCTCACATTTGTTAGAATTGGCTGTTATTAAAAAGACAAGAAATAAAAACTGTTGGTGAAAATGGGCAGAAAAGGGAAGCCTTGTGCACTGTTGGTGAGTATGTAAATTGTTACAGCCACTAGGAAAAGAGCAAGGAGTTTTCTCAAGAAAAAAAATAAACTTAAAAATATACCTACCATATGATTCCGCAATTCCCTGTCTGGGTATTTATAAAAAAAAAAAAAAACTAATTCAAAAATATATAAGCAATCCCTCATACTCACTGATCAATTATTTATAATAGCCAAGATATGAAAGCAACCTAGGTGTCCTTTGATGAATGGATTTTTTAAATGTGGTATGTATAAAATGGAATATTATCAAGCCATAAAAAATAATGAATGAATAAACCTTGCAGGCATTGTGTTGTGTGAAATGAGTCAGAGAAAGACAAATACCACATGATCTCACTTATACATGAGAAAGGAAAAAAAAAACCCATGCTCATCGATACAAAGAACAGACTAGATTGGTGGCTACCAGAAGCAATGGGTGGAGTGAGTACAAAATAGGTGGAGGTCAAAAGGTGCAAATTTCCAGTTATAAAATAAATAAGTCATGGGGATGTAATGTAGCATTGTAAATATAGTTAATAAAAATGTACTGCACAATTGAAAGTTGCTAAGAGAGTAGACCTTAAAAATTCTCATCACAAGAAAAAAAAAATTGCAACTCTGCATGGTGATGGATGTTAACTAGATTGTCCCAGCAATCATTTCACAATATATGTAACTATCAAATCAATATGTTATACATCAGAAACTCATATAATTCTATAGTCAATTATACCTCAGTAAAAAAGAGTAATAATAAACATTTACTGTGCTTTAACTACAATGTGACAGCCTAATGTACATACAAATATATACACACACACTTCTACATATATGTATAATCTCCTCACTATGCAATAAGACGATTTGGCAGCAACAAGAGATGAGAGAGAGAGAGATAAACTGCCTGAGTCACACAGAAGTGGTAGAACTGGAATATGAATACCAGTCTGGCCAATTCCTGAATCAATGCTTTTATCTACTAGGCCATATGACTAAAAACCAAAAAGGAACATTCACTAAATAAGCAATTTAACAGTTTTCTAAGGTTCTTTATGCAAAGACATCATAATTTCTTTGTACCTACTCTTCTTAGAAGAAATGTCATGTTGAAAGAATGAGTTCATAAATATATCATTTGAAGCCTTCAAAGAAAAAAGATATGGTTCCTAGAAAAACCTAGAACTGAAAATCAGATTAGACAATGTATATGGCCTGGGTCAAAAAATAGGAAACACTTGCATCTCAGTCCATCAAGCCTGAATGAAACCTAGAGATATTTTCCTGTGCCTCAGTTTACTCATCTGCTAAATGTGTACCCTTCTTTAGCATGATGGGGCAAGGATTCTGGAAACTGAAAGAATTAAGAGAGGATGCTAGAGGTTCAGGAAGGGTACCCATCTTGGAAAGTATGACAGTGTTCCTTGGGAAATGTGTAACTTTGTAAGTCATCTGAGTTAGAGAATTTGGCTTTGATATATTGATGATATTGCCAAATAGTACTGCCCCTTTGAAAAGCCACAATATAATGTTGTGTCCTCTGTCTGCCTGAAAAATAGAAATTAAAATTATTCAAGGCCAAGGGACCTTAAGAACATTAGGATGGCTTCACATGTACAGAGATTTGATTCAACTTAGACATTAAGAGCAAGCAAGCCATTATCTCAGAAAGAAATGTCCTCCCCTCAAAAGAATACTAGCTATCTGCAAAGAAAAAATATATTTTTATATATTTATAAAGAATAAACATATAGGAGGAATTCTCAGCAGAAAACATATACACTCTCACACAATACTAATAAGAAATCAGTGCCTGAGCTCTATGGAATGAAAGTAGTAATATTTTTTTTCCACCTATGCTGAATACAATAGCAATTATTATTCATCACCATATAATTTTGTCTCTCTGTCATGAGAGTTGGCAGTAATTCCCATCAAGTGGTTGAATCTGGGTTAGCCTGGTGACTTGCTTTGACTCAAAATGTGTTAGAAACCATGTTTGGCCAGTTCTAAGCATAGGCCTCAAGAATTCTTGTATGTTCCATTCTCCTTCTTGAAACCATACAACCACTATCTGTAGAAGCCTGACAAAACCTGCTGGAGGATGAGAGCACCATGGTATTGCCTCCATTATTATTCAAGTTTACCGTCAAGTGATCTCCCGAGCAATGCTGCTGAGCTGACCCAGCAGCCAACCACAGATGCTTGAGTGGGTCCAGATGACACGGAAAACCCCCCAGCTGAACCCAGCCAGGAATGCAGGCTCACAGAGTCACACTCATGGTGGTTGTTTTAAGCCACTATATTTGGGATGGTTTCCTACATATAAATAGCTATCTGATACATATTCTTCTCTTTTGTTTTTAAATTTAATATGATTGTCAGTGTAATTACATCATTTTCTTGAGAACCATTCTTTTTAAGTTACCTATGAATACTCATGTATAAAATAAAATGTCCAGTGAACATCCCATTTGAGAGGCAAGACTACATGGTATATGAAAGCACAGACTCTCAAGAGGGACATGCAGGGTTTGAATCTGAGATCTCCTGATGACCTTGGGCAAGTTACCTCAGCTTCTCTCATCTGGAAAATTGAGAAAATAATAACATACAAATTTGATTGCTGTGAAAATTAAATAAATTAAATAAATATACTAAAAGCCTTTAGAAAAGTACCTCACATGCAGCCAGAACTAAACATAGGCAAGCTGTAAGGGTTAAAAATAGCAAAGCTCTTCCCATCATACCGAATGTATATACTCCTATATACTACCTTTTTTTTCTTATAGCTTCCATGTAATGTGGGCGAGCAGATATAAAGTTATTGCCCTTTGACAGATGAGGAGAATAGGCTCAGACAATTTAAGTGATATAACCCTAGTTGCTGTTTCAGAGTCCAAAACTCTCTCACTGAAGTACACTAAAGACCTGCCCAACAAAAACCCACACACAACGCACTAGCTGAGTAAATTATGACATATCCACCCATTGGACTATTGGGCCACCATGACATACCAATGGACTTGAAGGAATTTCCATGGAGTCTTATTGACAGGATTAAAGCAAGATGCAGGAAAGTGGGTATGATATAATACCATTTTTTGTAGCACAAAGACAAAGAAATCTGTACTTATCTATGAATGTGTGTGTGGGAGTATACATATACTTATATACCCACACATGTATCTATCTATGTATATATAATTGTGCCTTATTGTGTGAGCTTAAAAAATTATGTAAGACACACAGTAGGTTGTGATAATAAGAGGAGAAATAAAATGGGGAGAAAAACAAGGAAAGCATCATCCCAAAATAATGCACTAAAAAACCCTGTAAGTATGCATATAATCCTATTTGCAGGAGTGGTTATATAAAAATACAGATACAATTTTTGTGATTTTTAAAAATTCCTTTATTGTTGTTCAAGTACAGTTGTCTATATTTACCCCCCACCATTCCCCTCTCAGCCCAGCCATCCCCACCTCCCTCCCCTGCTTCCACCCTCCCTTGGTTTTGTCCATGTGTCCTTTATAATGCTTCCCCCCTTCTCCCCCATTATCCCTTCCCACCTCCCATCTGGTTACTGTCAGACTGTTCTTAATTTCAGTGTCTCTGGGTATATTTTGCTTGCTTGTTTGTTTTGTCAATTATGTTCCAGTTAAAGGTGAGATCATATGGTATTTGTCCCTCACTGCCTGGCTTATTTCACTTAACATAATGCTCTCTAGTTCCATCCTGTTGCAAAGGGTAGGATCTCCTTCTCTCTGCTGCATAGAATTCCATTGTGTAAATGTACCACAGTTTTTTGATCCACTCATTGACTGATGGGCACTTAGGTTGCTTCCAGCACTTGGCTATTGTAAGTTGTGCTGTTATGAACATTGGGGTGCATAGGTTGTTTTAGATTGGTGTTTCAGGGTTCTTAGGGTATAATCCCAGCAGTGGAATTGCCGGGTCAAAAGGCAGTTCCATTTTTAGTTCTCTGAGGAAATTCCATACTGTTTTCCACAGTGGCTGCACCAGTCTGCATTCCCACCAACAGTGCACTAGGGTTCCCTTTTCTCCGCATCCTCTCCAACACTTGTTGTTTGTTGATTTGTTTATGATGGTCATTCTGACCGGTGTGAAGTGGTATCTCATTGTGATTTTAATTTGCATCTCTCTGATGGTTAGTGATGCTGAGCATCTTTTCATATGTCTCTGTGCCCTCTATATGTCCTACTTGGAGAAGTGTCTGTTCAAGTCCTTTGCCCATTTTTTAATTGGGTTGTTTGTCTTCCTGGAGTGAAGTCATGTGAGTTCTTTATATATTTTGGAGATCAAACCCTTGTCTGAGGTATCATTGGCGAATATGTTTTCCCATATAGTTGGTTCTCTTTTCATTTTAACGCCATTTTCTTTAGCCATGCAGAAACTTTTTAATTTGATGAGGTCCCATTTGTTTATTCTTTCCTTTATGTCCCTTGCTCTAGGGGACATATATGTGAAAATATTGCTTCATGGAATGTCTGAGATTTTCCTGCCTATGTTTTCCTCCAGGACTTTTATGGTGTCATGACTTCTATTTAAGTCTTTTATCCACCTTGAGTTTATTTTTGTGTATGGTGTAATAAGCTGGTGATCAAGTTTCATTTTTTTGCATATAGCTCTCCAGATCTCCCAACACCATTTGTTAAAGAGGCTATTTTTACTCCATTTTATGCTTCTGCTCCCTTTGTCAAATATTAATTGACCATAGAGACTTCGGTTTATTTCTGGGCTCTCTGTTCCATTGGTCTATGTGTCTGTTCTTGTGCCAGTACCAGGCTGTTTTGACTACAGTGGCCTTATAATACAGTTTGATATCAGGTATTGTGATCCTTCCGACTTTGTTCTTCAGATATAGTTTTTTTTAATCTGCAGTTGGATGAGTCCATGAATGTGAAGGGCCAACTCTATAGTCAAAAAACCTACATCGAATTTTCAACTGTATACAGTTGGCACCCCTCCCTACATTGTTCATGGTTCAACTGTATTCCATCTGCATTTTTACCATAACATCCTGTGCTACTTATGCTGGAAATAGTTTCAGGGTTTTTTAATTGAATTTATTGAGGTGAGATTGGTTAATAAAATTATATAGGTTTCGGTGTACAATTCTATAATATATCATCTGTATATCGTATTGTGTGCTCACCACCCAAAGCCAAGTTTATATATTTTAATTTTTATTTTTTGCTTTTTTGATTATTTAATCTTTTATTGTGATTTTCTCATATATTTTTATATTTATATCAAAAATTTTAAAGTAAACTTGCTTAAAATTGGTATTTTCTCTTTTTCATTGTATCTGATATGATGTTACATAAAATATAACAATATTACTATTTGTTCTACAGGGTAAAAAAAGTGGTAAGTCTCCTAAGCCACACCAGTTTACTATTTTCACAGTAGAACTAATTTACTTCTTTGGGATAAATACAGGGAAGTTAAAGCCCCTTTGTATTTGTTTCAATACTTAAATTGCACCCATCTCCTCCTCAGTTTGGCCCAGGTTCAACCTTTTGCACTAAAATTAGCCTCTTCCTTCTCTGTGAGATTGGAAAAAAGAGAACAATTTTCTGTGAATCATTCTGAGGCATACAACACTTATTTCATACATTTACTGAGGTATAATATACACATGGTTAAAGAACTCTAACTTTAAGTGCACAGTTGGATGAATTTCTACTAATGTATATGCCCATGGAACCACTGTTCAGACTGATATCTAGAACATTTCCATATCACCCCCAAATTCTCAGGTGCCACTTTCCAATACTAATCTCCCCAGAGGAAAGTAGATTACTATTCTCATCTCTGTCGGCATAGATTTATTTTGCATTTACTTGAAATTAATTCAAAAGGAATTATATTTGATTGGTACTTGGCTCCTTTTACTTAATATGATATTTATGAAATTCCAGCCATATAGTAGCAATTATCAATAGTTCATTCTAACGATGGGTTTATCCATCTTTTGTTGATAGACAATTGGGTTGTTTGCAGCTTGGGTCTATTACAAATAAAAATGTTAATAACATTTTCATAACTGTTTTCTGAAGAAAAAGTAGGCTTGTTTATCTTAGGCTCACATGGCAGACACATGTATTATTCTAATAAATACTAATAAGCAGTTTTCCAAAGCGGCTATAGCCAATTTACACTCCCAACAGCAATGCATGAAAGTTCCAGTGATCTACATCTACATAAAACTTCGTATTGTCTGTCTTTTCAATTTTTGTCATTCTAATGGGTGTGCAGCATATCTTGATACTGGTTTAAAGTATGTCCCATTATAAATTTTCTACATTAATTTT
>VMDR010032486.1:0-11692 GCA_007922815.1 Macrotus californicus
TATTGCTGTTTCCCCTATAGTGATAACCAAAGGGGAACGCATGGCCCAGGAGAAATAAGTAGGCACTTCCGTCTTGAATGGAAAGGATGTGTAACATGCAGGCAGGAAAAGTAAGTCATTACAGAGAATTTATCTGTCAGACATCTGGTATTTAGTTGAACTCCAAGTCCTGGGCCTTTTGGATCACAGCAAACCACCTGCAGGCCACCGTCAAGAGAAAAGGTCTCTTTGGGTGCTTTTAAGTATTTAACAAACTGAACTATACTGGTGGGAAAGGTCTTTCCATTAGGAAAGAGAGAGGCAATTGCTACTGACCCTTCTTGTCATATATTTCTGCCTGAACTGAATTGTTTAAAGGAATTGACTCCTCAATGCTAAATTATATTTCATTTATTAAACTTGAAATAGTCATCTTTTCTGGAGGAAAATTGTACCCCCAGGTAAAGTTAGTTCATATAGTTCCAAAACAATCTCATTATTGCACGCTGTTTGAAATGTAGCTATATTAAGCACTGAGCAGAAAGCTCGTAGAGCAGCTGCCTGGGACAGCCGGGTGTTCTTGTTAAGGAATGACGAGAAGCAGGTGGTTGAGCCGGGCCACTCAGACAAGAGCTCTCAGACCAGAACAGTCACCTGGTAAGTGGGTATGGTAGGGTCACATGGAGCCTTCCAAAAACCTCTGTGAAGCCTGAGGTTAACTTTCCTATTCATGGTGTCTAGTAATGCATTTCACAGAGAGAATTGCATTCAGCTACTTCATCTTCCTCTGAATTCCTGACACACTGAGCCTTGAGAAAGAATCACCAGAAAGGGGAAAAGAGTTATTAATTGCTTTCCCCTGTTATCTGAATTTCAATTCTAGCAGCATGGGAAAAAAAATACCCTGACACAAAATGTACAGTTATCTGAGAATTCAATGAAAGAAACAAAGCAAATACTTGTATAAATTCTCAGATTACTAACTATAACTCAATGGCTAGTCTTTCCGCTCCCTGTCACCTCCACACTGCAATAGTCAGACACGCCCTGATATGTCTGTCGCCTTTTCAGCTATGACATGAAAAGGGTGGGGGCTGCTGGCCTTATCATAAGAAACTATTTCTGCCGGGAAAGACTAAATAAGCGATGGGGACTGCTGTTTCAGATCTGCCCACGCTCGTCACCTTCACAAGGACACTCGCATTACTGTTCGTAATTTGCTCCTGACCAGAGTTCAACTCTAACAGTTGACAAGAAAGAGCAGGAAGAATTCCTTTCAAGAGGTCATGCTCTCCAGGAAATGGGGGTGACATGCTGGAAAGACAGAAGGGCTATTAGCTTGCTGTCCTGAGACTGAACTGTTTCAGTTCAGGTACAGAGCTCAGTTTGCATGCATGTCAAGGAGAGGAGAGGGTGGGCTGCAACGGCTCGGCTCAGCCGACATTCAGACAACACCTTCTAAAGTCAGGCCCTGCAGTAGTGACCCGGGACACACAGAGGGAAAACAGAAATATATTTCCACTGCAGTCAGGGTCCCGCAAGAGCGCAGTGCTGGGGCCTCAGGCACTGGGCAGTCAGAGGAGCCATCTGAGGAGACACAGGAAGATGAGTAGCATGTACCCAGTGAAGATGACATGAGCCAGCCAGGGGCGGAGCACATCACATGCCTGTGTGGAGAAACAAGCAATGTGGCTGGCCAGCTTCCTGCCCTTGTTATGCACATGTGTAGGACTTCAATTCCCCTTCGCTGACTTGCAGCACTTATAATTACATGTTCCATATCTAGTGAGGTTACTAACTTAATGATACCATGCCAGGTTGCCCCGAATATGTGTGAGGTCCAGTGTTAGAACATGAGAGGTCACAAATTACTCTAAAGAGTTAAGTTATAACTGAAATTAACAAATGTGTAATAGATGATTCTCCTACCTTAACATGCATATCTTCATAATGTCTTGGAAAGCCAGTTTTCAATATAAATTCTGGCTATCTTGGAGTTTCAGGTTGGAACGTGGCAGCACAAGGATGGTGGGCCCAGCCCTGGGTCCCTTGTCAAAGATGTATCCCACCCCCAGAGGGACCTTCTTGTGCACTGCAGTCAATCCCCAAAGCTCAATTCACACACCAGCCCCCATCCCCACGCCCACGCCCATGCCTACCCTCATCCACCCTCTGGACCTGGGTGTACACACAGGCACTGCAAGCTTTCCTCAGAGGTCACGCACCAACAAGAAATGCCTGCATGTTGCAGAGCAGGGGGACAGGAGGGGGAGCTTGGGCTCTGGTGAGACTCCTCACCATGGGGAGAAGGGGAGCTGGAAGCAGGCCAGAGAAGGGCCCTCCAAGGCACAGAGACCAGGCAGCCCACCTCTTGCTGAGTCTAAGGGCAGAATTGTACTCCACTCCAATTATTTCATTAAAGACTCACATACTCATCCTTAAGAGCTCTCTTCCTGTAGGCAATCAGGAAAGGGACAAATGCCAATTAACACTATCTCAGTGTTGGCCACTTTAGTTAGTGTACTTCCTATTTAAAAAAAAATATATATATATATATATGTGTGTGTGTGTGTGTGTGTGTGTGTGTGTGTATTTAAATAGAAAGTAAATTAAGAAACCATAGTGTAGGATCATTTAAATAGGAAGTAAACTAATATTATATATATGTGTGTGTGTATGTCTCTCTTTTTCAGTCACTTCCTCTTTTCCTCTCCAGGATGGCATCTGGGTATCTTTGGCTGCCAGTACAGGTCTTGGATCTGAATAATGGTCCTTCTGAAGCTCTCTGGGTTTCTGCCAGCATCTGCAAGGAGTGGCCCTTGTTCACTTGGTGACTGCTTGCCCTGGTGACATTCACTGTTCAGGTCTCATCTCAGACTGAAAAACTGACGACAATTCCCTCTCAGCCTGGTCAGGGGCCATAGTCCTCTGGCTGATGAGGTCTCACCCTGCCTTAGTGTGGAACACTCAGCTAGGGCTCCGTGATCAGAGTCCTGAGAGATCCAGGGTAGGTACGCCGGTTAAGCCTGACAGACAGTATCATTGAGTACCACCCCTGCCCTGGGGCAAGGGAAAAAGAACTTCTAGAGAGTCTCTCTATGGCACAGGAAACTCAGGGAGCATCTAAGGAGGTATTAAGGCACTCCTTCTGAACTGGGGCCCCTATAAATCATCTCTTCTCAGAGATTCAAACAAGACATAGAGCAGAAACGCTCCAGCTTTTCTCATTTTCCTCAAACTCTCCATTATCTGGAACATCAGCCTTGAGTCAGGGGAAGCATGACACACATTCCTTCTGGCCCCTCTCCGCCTCCCCCAGTCTCTTCTCTTTCCCTTCCCATCACCACCCTGGCAAGAAACAGCACTTTTTTTTCCTTTCTTTCTGTATGAAAGACTTCCCCTGCATTGTATCCATCTCCTACCTGAGATGGCATTTATCCCTGTCTCTCCCTGATGCCACAATGACAGTCAGAATGCAGAGAGGGAAATCTGATTGGGTTAAGGCTATAAATTGAGAGGCATTTTTTAAAATATTAAAAATATAAAGCCTGTCATACCCATACTTCACCAGTAGATGCAGAGGCTCAGTAGTGCTGAGCCTGTGACTGGCTTGTTTGCCTGTGTGTCTCCTAGAAAGTGACTGGCACACATTAAGCTGCCACTAAATACAGTTGATGGATTCCTTCAAGCCCACCATGGAGTGGAGGGAAGGTTAATTGGTGTTAGGTGTTGAAGGACTTACGTGCTCTGCTCGATAACTCTGTTGGTCCCTCATTAAGGGCATATCTCAGTTTATTGCGCTCAACTTCATTGTACTTCACAGAATTTTTTTTTAACAAATCGAAAGCAAGACCCTCCACCAGCACAAAGATTATGAATTGTTTTATTGCAGTGGTCTGTGACCAAACCTGCAATATCTTTGAGGTGTGCCTTTATTGGGACTGCCCCGTGAGATTTTTTTTTTTTAGTGCTAGTATATTTTGGAGGCATTATTGTTTTCTTGTTGCCACTGTGACAAATTACTCCAAACTTAGCAGCTTAAGACAATAAAAATTTGCTTTCTTACAATTTTGGGAGCGAGAAGTCCAAAATCGGTTTCACTGAGCTGCAATGGCGTCAGCAGGGTCGGCTCCTTCTGGAGGATCTGGGGAGAGTCAGGTACCCTCTCCTTTTCAGCTTCCAGGGGCTGCCTGCATCCTTCACCTCACACCTTCGCAAGCTTCAAGGTCAAGAGTGTAGTCCTGTCACACGTCCGGTCTCTCCGTCCCTCCGCTTTCGTCACCACAGGGCTGCCTGCTTCCCTTTTATAAGCGCTGTTGTGATTACATTGGACCCACCTGGAAAGCTTTCCCACCTCCAGATACTTAACTCAATCACACCAGCAAAGTCCCTTTTTGCCATGTAAGGTAAGGTTTTGGGAATTAGAAATTGGACATTTTGGGGGGGCTGTTACTGAGCCTACAAGACAGGTATTTCTCCCTAGCCCTGAGGCATTGCCTTGTCCACTAGAATAAGAACCAGGCCTGCTTCTTCTACTCCCATAATGGAAGAAAGGCAAATCTGACACAAGTTTACCATGACTTCCCTGTTCCCTGTGCTCACAACAGATGTGTCCTTGCTTTGCTTACTTCATTTGCAATTACCCTGCCTCAGCCACCAGGTTACTTTTAGAACTGTTCTCCACATACCCTGTTGGGGTGTCCTTAGAAAAAACAGACTGGTGGACTTACTTATTTAAGACAAAGCATAATTAAGAATGTACATCTACACTGAATAAAAGTGCATTCCAATGACAAATACCAGTATTTAGGTCGATCTGAGCCATACAAAGTGCAAAGCCACTTTCTTCCTTCCAACTATCATGCTTCAGTGTTTTTTAAAGATTTTATTTATTCATTTTTTGAAGGAAGGGAAGGGAGGGAGAAAGAAAGGGAGAGAACCATCAATGTGTGGTTGCCTCTCGCACGCCCACTACTGAGGACATGGCCCACAACCCAGGCATGTGCCCTGACTGGGAATTGAACTGGTGACCCTTTGCTTCGCAGTCCAGCACTCAATCCACTGAGCCACACCAGCCAGGGCTCAATTTTTGAATTCATAAATGACTAAAGGGAAAATCTCAGTTCTGAATATCAACTTGAATATCTTCAATATTCAGAGAAATATTGAAGTTGGGAAGGACATGAGAACAGGTAGAACAGAAAGTTCTATGTCTTGGAAAAGAAAGCTAACTCTATGCCTTCTTTCGCAGCAAGCATGTTTTGTGGACGCTACTACAGGGACATGCTCTGAACTGTCCACCTTGCGTGAAGGCAGCCCTGAGCCACGCCCACATTCCACCCCATGCTCCAGAGCCAAGAGCTGGCAGGATTGGGATGCATATTAACACGGTCACTGGGTGCTGCGTGGAATAGTTTCCCTCGCTTTTCTATGCCTAGTTACTCTGGCGGCAGAGGAGAGAGAAGGACTGCTCTGACCCTCTCCCTAAGTGGCCAGCTCTTGTGTGTGTGTGTTGGGGGAGGCGCACAGGAGCCCTGGTACCATAAACAGAACAGAAAAGGTGGCTCCCTAGCACTGGTAGTTTCCAGGCACGGAGACAGAATTCACCCCTCCCTCACCAAGCCTACTTTCCCATTTAAAGACCCAAGCCTTTTCCCTTTGGATTTGAATCACCTTAGCTCAACCAAGAAACCACTCCATATACTCTCCCTCCGTGAATATCTTAGCAATTCTGTTTCTGTGATCATTGTAACAGAAAAGACATTTTTCCTGGCTATTATCAAAACGACTCTGTTTAGAAGTAAAAGCAAGTTCTTTCCATACCCCAAGTGCTTTCATTTTCTCCTTCATATCTTCTCTCTGTGTGCAGAGCGTGTTTGGAGCACAGTATTTGGAAGTCCTATTCTTCAAAAGTAGCATTTGAATAAAGTGTGTTCTTATTACTATATGCTGACTGACATATATGCAACTTTGGAGTGGAGCAGCATGAGTTGTGGAAATTGAATTAAACAATAAACCCGTAATTGCTTGTTAGGGTGCTTTAATTGACTCCTAAGTACCATATGTGAAGCTGCGTGGCTGCAGGAGCCCAATTATAAGCTTGCTTATGGAAAGATGCAACTCATTTTGCATGTTGGAAATATACTCTCTACTTATTGTTGCCCTCCCAGAAAAAATTCAAATAAATAATAAATGCTTCATAAGCTAATAATGTATATTTAGTCCTTAGGTGAACTTGAAGCCCTTTATTTAGGCTCTAATGCAAGACTGGAAAATGCACAGTTAAAAATTCCATTTGCTTTATTACAAGGTATTTGTTAAGGCCTGGAGCTCTCTGTGTTTGTAGCCAACCAACGAAATGTACACAGGCAGGGCTTTTGGTTTCAAGGAATCTGCCCCCATAACTTAAAAATATTGACAAAAATGAATATTTCTGGGGGAAAAAAGAGAACAAAATAAAATGACAAAGAATTCATAAATAAAATCTCACCCCCCCCAAAAATAGCTACTACATATGAGGGTCGCACAAGGGGGAAGAAGGGAAATCTTAAACTCTGGTTGCTGATCTTTATGGCAGATTCTAGAAGGGAATGCTCGGAATTGTGGTCAAGTTACGCAGCCATGGTTGGAAGGAAGGGGAGTCAGCATCAGCTGTTGGCCTTTGAGGTGAGTGATGAAAATGAAAAACACAGGAGATCCAAGTTGACTTATTAAACTCAAAATATCAGGAGGTCCCATACAAATAGAAGGAGCACCTTCAGAAACTGAGGGTAGAAAGAGTATTCATAGGAAATCCTAAATCCAAGGAAGAAAAGCATGAAATTGTCCTTCTATGGGGCACAATGTAGCCTGATAATGATGTTTGCATGAATGCCAGTGGTCCTGGAGTAGCTTCAGATTCCAAATAATCTCCATTAGTCACAGAGAAACCATCCAAAATAATATGTAAGCACAAAGAGTAGCTTGCTTGTTCAGAAACCTGCAAGACAAATGTCTTAGTCCCCAACATCTCCCTTCCCTAAACTAGACGTTCTATATATATACACACACTCCAAATAGAGGGAACATGTGACGCAAACTCAGCTTTAAAACTTCTTAGCCACTTCCTTTCTCTTACTTCCTTTCTGCTACTTCTATATAGATGCCTCTCTGAATCCTTTCTCCTACAGAGAAATACTAAAACCTACATTAAAGAAAAAACATTATAAATGTATATAAAGCATCACATTTACCAACACATTTGGTAGTAATCACTCTAAATTGTCATGACATGGGCCTGGCCAGGTAGCTCTGTTGGTTAGAGCATCATCTCAATACGCCAAGGTTGTGGGTTCAATTCCCAGTCAGGGTACATACAAGCATCAACCAATGAATGCATAAATAAGTGGAACAACAAATCAATATTTCTCTCTCTCTCTCTCTCACCAATAAAATAAATAAACAAATAAATAAGGTGTGATGATAGTGAATATGAAGGAGTTAGCATGGCAAACAAACTTTTTGTACATCCCTGAATTTACAATAGCTAGATTAACTGCATTTAATTCAGCTGACTTTTCTTTTCATTAAAAATAATTCAATAGACAAAGACGGATAATGATATAGTATTTCTTTTGGGGGTGATTAAATACTCTGGAGTTGAAGTGATGGTTTCACAATTCTGAATGTACTAAAAACTGAATTTTACACTTTTAAGAGTGAAATTTTATCTCGACAAAGCTTCTATAAAAATTTTCAATCTCAAACAAATAAATGTACTTTTAGAAAAAGAGCTCAGGATTCATGTCACAAAGTCATGTCAAATAGATGCATTTCCAGAAATCCTAGGAATCATAACCATTTAGCAGCTAGCAAATAAATTATTCCTCCAAAAGCTATGCTCAAAACCATTTACATTAATGATAAATAAGAGTGTGCCCATAAATAATGTATAATAAGACTTTATATTAGTGTAGTTCTTGCCACATACTTCTTATCTGAAAAGTTTTATATTTTTTCCTGCATTACAAAAAAAAAAGTACCTGCCTAGACCTTCTGTGGTGCCATATTTACTAAGTTAGAATTCTGCAGAACGCTATTTGGAGGATACAGTCAGTGGAACTATGAAACATAACAGTAATAAAGACAATTTCTGCCTAAGAGGGCTCATCATTTACATGGAATATTCAACTTCCAGCATGTGGGGAAAGACACTAAATATATAAATGTCTACGAACCGCCCAGATTTAAATGTATACACAGTGCATAAGCATTGCATGGTGGTTAGAATGAATTTCTCACCATGTTATAAAAATCTGTCAGGTAAGAAATCATCTAACTCCCCTTACAAATGTGAGCTCTTTTTCTTTCCGTCTTTCTCTATCACAGCCTCATTAGAGGTGTAAACTAATGATGAGATGCTTTCTAATATTGCCAAGCCATCTTTTTTCATAGCCGCTAAAAAGACAACAGATCATTTTCCTTCAGTAATATCTCCTACATCTAAATTCTGTGTCTTATGCCTAATTAAGCTGTCAATTCAAATACTATAAAAGTTTTTTGACATTTCTTTTTTATATTTGGAAAAATAATTTCTACACACTTGATTCTACAGAATATTGCCTATAACCATGCAATATGCTAGAAGTTTTATTCTTCACCAGCCCCTATTTTACGCACATATGCAAGGGAAATATATATTTGGCAGATGTGAAAGAATAGATATGCTAATTTACACACTGCCTGTAGAAGCCGATTTATTTCATTTTTAAAGGAATATGGCAGTATTTACATAAGTTTCACCTGTATCTCTGCAAACAGCTGCTGTACAACCAACTTCCAAATCAGGAGAAGAAATGGGCTGGACAGTTTTTAACAGTTGCTCTGAGTTTCACAGATGGATGGTTCTTCAGTTACCTGCTGCACTCCACCTAAAGGTGCAGCAACGAGCTGGGCCAACTCACGATAGCAAGTAATTATAGATCTTTAAAAATGTACCCACTTCTGGAGCACAAGAGGTAAGATTTTGAAAAGCCTGTGTACAACAGAGATTTTAACTATTATCTGCCATTAAGTTAGCTATCTCTATAATAAGTGCTGTATCATTTACCAGGAAGCTAAACTTTATGTGATATAATCATTCCAATAACAGTCACTAAGTAACAAATGAGACGTGAAACTCAAATTTCAAGATAATTTGTTGTTCTCTATTGAAAAACAACTGCAAAGACCCAGGATATTAATTATCTCATTGCTACAGAGAAACAATATCAGTATAACATCCACATGTATTCCCCTCCCTCTCCAAAGTATACTTCACTTTCTTGTGGATCTGTCTGCTTGAAACATCTTCTAAGGAACTCTTTTCTACAAATGATTTCTTTCTTCTTTGTAGCTCACTGTGAGCACTCACTTCATATTTACAGGGAACCAGCATTATAATAAATTGTCTATTATGCACAAAGCTGATGCCATGTCAAGAAGACTTCTGTTTTCATTTTGTTGGGTCTCCTTCTCCATAAACTCCCCAAAGCCACTGCTAAAATTATGTTTATTCATCCACATTTCCTTTTTGGTCCCTCCAGAGACCATACATTTGCTACATCCTTCATGAAAAACAAATTTGTTGCAATTTAATTCTGTTTTAGAGTCTCAAACTTAATAAAACTTTATAATAAAAGTATGAGTAGTGGCGGATTGAGAGGGCCATATTGTAGTTCTCATGCACTACATATATATTCAACAGTCATACAACTTAGCTTCTCTCCCAGCAGGAAAGCCTGATATTGATAGGCTTTCTCTCCCGAATAAGATTCATTTTTCAAGGTAAACAACCAATGTTGTGCTTATGTAAAACTGAATTTGTTTAAAGTGGTATATATTTCAAAATCAAATGACCTCTGATTTCGTATATGTGATTTTTTTACCTGCTAAAATTAGCTGAATCAAGAGTAAAACTGCCTTCCAAAGTTTTATCAGTTAAGAGTTAAGTCAACAACTTGTTCCTTTTTCACTTCTAAGCACTGAAGAATAATTAATCTCAATGTGACTAACAATATTCAATACATGCATTTAAATATTTTGAGGGAGTGATGGCCGCCTGCATGATTCAAACTATCAAGGCGAATTGGGGCCTGTACCACATCTTCCTCTTTTGCACATTTGCTTTAAGTTGTTTCACACCACCTGCGTGGACCTTGTTCTTTAGCCTGAATTCCATGCTACTGACCAAGACCCATGCACAAGCTGTGGAGGCAACCTGGCCAGTCAGGGGGGTGGGTTGAGCACTGGCTGTTGCTTTTCCTGTAATAGCGGTAGGACCTACTGGGCGAGGCTTACTGAGACTTAAGTAGATTCATATGGAAAATGAAGGAGTCGGACCAGGACCAGGATGATCTGTGTTCCTTCCAGGTCTAATATTTTTTTATTACATTATGGATTCAGGCATGTACAAAACATTCTCATGAGTATTGTTAAATTTTCTATTGAAAATCTGCAAGATTAGTATAGTATTACTAAGTATAGTAATATACTAGTATAGTAATTAACTGATATACAAGTATACTAATTAAAAATTAGTGTAAGCATTTATGCCTAATTGTTTTTACTTCATTCGCTGTCCCATTAAGTACACAAGGCCTACTAACATGTGAAAGAAAAACACTCTACAAATTTGGTAAAAAAAAAATTCCATACTTCATTTAGAAAGGCATTTTACATAACAAATATATACTAGTTAAACTTCCAAGTAAAGACTGCAGAGTGGATGCTTGAATATACTTCTCCTTCTTTCTAAAACCTCATCAAAACTTTGTAAACATTAAAAGCATGGAAATGAACAGAATGGTGTCACAATTTTTGAAGCTGTAAATTACTAGATGTGAGGATTGAACAGACCAAAGAAAATATTAAATTCCAAGGTGAAATCAGCAAAAGCCAAGGGTTAATCTGTTATCACAGAATCTCTAGACGTGGAGTTGAATGGAAGGAATGGATGTGCTTAACAGTAGCTGAGAATGTGTCTCTAAATCAGTCAGACCCCCAGCTTGTTCACGCTGGTGCTTCAGTCTCTCTGTAAAGACTGGAAGATAAATAGCATCAGAAGACCAAAGCCTGGATAAGAAGAGTGCCTGACCATTGTCATACCAAACACTGAAAGCCCTCACTTTCTTCCCTAACTCAGTTTCAAGAAGACTGACAATCAAGTTTTCTCCCCACAAGCAGAAAATTTCAAAGTCTTCTTTGGCAAATTCAACCCTGTTGACGTGAGAAGTTTCCCAACTGAACAGCCCAGCTAGATCACCCTGCTGTCAAGCTAGTATGAGTAGCCAAATTCATATAACTCAATTTTGTCTCTTCTAAATTGAAATAGAAATTCAAGGATTATCAGATACACCAGGAAAACCTCTGACATGAAAGACAATTACCAGTACAAACCATGAGATAGAAACAGTGAACTACTGCATGAGAGAGAAAACTTTGAGAATAAAACAACTATCATTAAAGCCATTTTTAACCATGAAACTGGAAATGAATACTCTGAAAAAATATTGAGCAATAAATGTATTTTACAGATTAAAATAAAATAACAGAAATTAAAAGAAACTCAAAAGAGTATGAAATTTCAAGATGGAGTAAAATGACAAACAGAAACTAATAGAAAAAAGATCTAAAAAACCTTTCTAGGGGTGTAACATGTGGATTTTTGGAGTTGTAGAGCTATAGACAAAAAACA
>VMDR010032487.1:0-11690 GCA_007922815.1 Macrotus californicus
ATATAATGACATTAAATTTAGTGTGGAAAGATTTTGCATTAAGTAGTTTCCCAAACTATGTAAGTAAGTTCTATTTTTTGGATCATTGTTGCTGATCATTAATTAGTTGTTCCTGACACAGAGGCAGACAGTTGTGACATGATCGTTTTTCTAGCTGGATCTATTTATTGGTACTTGCTAAACCTAGATGTTTAAGGAATGGGGTAAATATAACCCAAATAAGGGCTGTTTCAGGTAAGCATGATTTATTCTTGTTTGTATAATGAGGGATTCTCCTAAGTCTTCAGTTTATATTTCATTTCTTAAGCAGTGTTTCACATATTATAAACTGGCATAATTTTGTTTCAATGTACAAGGTAGTATGGATAGTAAAATTTCAGTGTTACAATCTTGAGTTTTAAGATATGTAGGTTGTAGGCAGGGAGCCAGGTTGTGAGAGAAATCACACCAAGTCTTAGCACAGAAAAGCATCAGTGCCTGAGGAAGTGTGATTTTCTGAGTTCATCTGTCAGGTTCCCCGATTAGGTTAGTTTCCTTCCTGAGAGAAGTGACACGTTTTTCCAGAGAAGCAAGCAATGGGAAACCTTCACGTAGAGGGCCAGACATCATCAGCACGGGGAGTAATTCGACCTAAACTTGAAGAGTTTTTGTCACGTGGACATGTGGGGCATAGGGTAGGTGGATGAAGTTCGTGGAACTTGATTATTTAGTTCTTCAGTTGACATTTACTCTTTAAATATTGTGGTAAAATATACGTAACATTTAAAGTTCTCATTTTAGCCATTTTTTGAAGTGTGCAGTGCAGTAGCATTAAGTACATTCACATTGTGTTGCAACCATCACCACCATCCTTCTCCAGAATTTTTTCCATCCTCCCAAGCTGGAACCCCATCCCGTTGTTATTTACCCCCAGCCCTGAGCCCCTGGCTACCCCTGTTCTCCTCTCTGTTTGTAAATTTGGTGTCTCGAGGTACTTCATATGAGTGGAAACATACAGTGTTTGTCTTTTTGTGACTTAGGTCACTTAGCATAGTGTCTTCAAGGTTGAACCTTGTGGCTTGTAACACAACTTTATTTATTTATTTTTTAAAGATTTTATTTATTTTTAGAGAGAGGGGAAGGGAGGGAGAAGGAAAGGGAGAGAAACATCAATGTGTGGTTGCCTCTTGTGTGCCCCCTCCTGGGGACCTGGCCCACAACCCAGGCACGTGCCCTGACTGGGAATCAATCCACCCACCCTTTGGTTCTCAGGTTGACGCTCAATCCACTGAGCCACACCAGCCAGGGCAGAATTTTATTTTTAAGATTAATATCCCATTGTGTGTATATACTCTATTTTGTTTATATATTCTTTCACAGATGGACATGAGTTGTTTCTCCCTTTTGACACCACTTACTTTTAAAAAAAGACTTTATATTTTAGAGCAACTTCCGATTTACAACAAAATTGAGAAAAAGATAGTTATTTCCCATATATCTCCTGTCCCCACACATGCACAGCCTCCCCTATTATCAACATCACTCACCAGAATGGTACTTTTTCTTTTTTTTTTTTTAACCAAGGATGAACCTACATTGACATATAATATTCACCTAAAGTCCCTAATTCACCTTAGGGTTCATCCTTGGTGGTATATATTCTAGGTTTGGACAAATGTATATTGGCAGATATACATCATTATAATATACAGAGTATCTCCTCTGCCCTAAAATTCTTCTATGCTTCATCTGTTTATCTTCCTCCACCCCTGGCAACTACTTAAAAAAAAAATTTTTTTACAATGTTGCCTTTTCCATAATGTCATGTAGTTGGACTCATAGAATAGGCAGCCTTTTCAGATTGTCTTTTTTTCACTTAGGATTGTGCATTTATAAGGTTCCTCCATGTCTGTTCAGGCCTTGATAGCTCAGTACTTTTAGTGCTGAATAATATTCTATCATCTTGATGTACTACAATTTTTCCATTCATTTACTGAAAGCCCTCTTGGTGGCTTCCAAATTTTGGCAGTTAGGGTAAAGTTCATCTAGGTTTTCGCCTGTTATCCTGTTACTGCAGGAATTTTACAGTTTTGCATTTTACACTTAAGTCTGTGATCCCTTCTGAGTTATTTTTTTGTGAAGGGTATATGGTCTATGTCTAGATTCTGGGTTTGTTTGTTTTTTGGCATGTAGACATCCCATTGTTCCAGTACCATTTTGTTGAGACTATCTTTGCTTTATTATTTTGCCGTTGCTCCTTTGTCAAAGATCAGTGCCATTTACTTTTCAATCACTCATTTGTCTATTAAAGAAAAGTGTTTGAAATTTTTATAGGAACTATTTTATGAGATCACACTTGGTCTTGCTAATTAGTGTCCATTCTCAGTCAATGAAGATTTTATTTATTGAAAAAAATATGTGAGTGTCTATGATATACACCGTGCTAGGTACCACAAACACCGGGGCTCACAGACAAATGCAGTGCCAGCCATCACAGAGATCAGAGTGTAGCAGGGGAAATGGACGTTACTGCTCTAAAGATTTCATGATTAAATATAAAGTCACAATGCTACAGGGAAGTGATACACAATATCACGATAACGTCAAGGGCATTTCACCAATGTTTTGGGGAGTGGGGTAGAAGTCAATCTGGAAAGGGAGGTGAAGGATAGTTCCTGGCAGAGGAATTAACATGTGAAAAGGCCCCCTTGCTTATTTGAGTAAGAGCAGCCCAGATAACCTGAGAGGGGCCAGAGCATGGTGTAAGTCTTGAAAACATACAAATCTTGCAGACTGTAGTAAGCTTTAGTCTGTATGCTGAGAGCATGTGTTTTAATTTGAAAATGGGGCTCATTTCAGGGATGAAATTGAAATTACCACATTTTAGTTTTTTTAAAAGATCCCAGGAGGTAGTATGTTAAACAGGTTGGTTGGGTTGGGTTAGAATTTATTCTAGACAGTTCAGTAAAGGTACTTTTGCAATTTTGAAGGCAAAAAACTAGTGATTGGAGTGGGATGATAGCAGAGATAAAAAGAAATCTGAATTTGAGACAAGGTCGAGAATTTAAGAATTTAATTGATGGAAATTGTAACGGATGGGGCACGGAGAAGGGTGGTGGGGATCACTCATAGACATGTACACGGTATAACAGAACCACCATGGCCGTTCTTCTGAGGTGTGTGTGGAATGAGGGATTGGCAAAAGTCCAGTCTATAATTTCTGAGAGATTTGGTGGTGAAGTGGGGGGAGAGATTAAACTGCAGCCATAGGAGAAAGTAGAATCCACAGACAGTTTCTGGATTTTGTTTTGTTCTTGAGTTGAGAGAGATCTGAACATATTTAAAGGCCAGTGTGGAGAACCTCTAGTTGAGGGAGAGAGGTTGAAGATATGTGGAGGAAGAGGGATAATGAATAATATTAGAAGTCTGTGAAGGGGGTGTGTTGGAGATGGATAGGGACAATGATACAACATAAAGATATGGAGGAAATGGTTATCTTTAAATGTTGGTGGGGGGAGCAAAGAGACTAGTATGGCGGCAGTGTTAGGTAGACAAGAAATACAGATTAGCAAACACTGACAATTCCAAAGTCAATTATTAAAGTTGCTAGATTTTTCTTATCTATTTTCTGTTATGCATACCATTTATAGAAACTGACCAGTGCTTCAGAGTTAAAATGTCCTTATTTCCTTGTCAACTATATCTTTCAAGTAACTAACCTGGGTGAAATGAAGAGTTTATAATAGAATTACATTCAACTTAAACTCTTTGAAAAACACCCGAGTGGATTTATTTTGATATTATTTGCAAGGCGCTGTGTGTTTTGCGGGGGGCAGGGGTGTATATGGCTTTTTTGTGAAAATCACATCCAAATTTATATAAAGCTTGTTAAATGTGCATTTTTGCAAATTTGGGGTAGATACTTGTTTCCTATAGCACAGTGATACCTGAGGGTGAGGAAGAGGTCCCATCCATTCCTTTATCTTCACCTTGGTGAGAAATCATGATTTAGTTCAAAGCTATTCAAGTAAGTCTTTGCTCCGTTTTCCCACCCTGTCTTCAGTGATATTATTTGGAGTCAGCAATCAATGGATTCCATCCCTCTGAGACTTGCTTAACCTACAGCCGCTGATATAATACAGGCAAGAGCTTGTTACTTTATCTGAATTGTCCATCGCTACCTTAATGAGTGAAATGGTTAAGTAGAGGAGGGGGCGAGCCTTAAGGAATGTGTGTTCCATTTGAGCTGAATATTTCAGTGTATATGGGGAGAGGGAGGGTGAGAGAGAAATCTACTTACATCACTGGAACTGCATTGAGTGTGAGCCTTGCAGGTTAAGAGACAGACTACAGTGTCTTGCTTTCTGCAGGAAGCAGCAATGCCGTTTGTTTCCTAAGAGGAATTTTTTATTTAGAAAAGGAAGCTTTCTCTCTACCCAGGAAATGGCTTTCCTTGTGCGTTGCTATGCCAACTGCCTGCAGCCATGGTCCTCCAAAGTAAGCACAATAATGTAATTATATTGGTGTGTTACATTCAGACTCATGATTCTCGAGATTGTGTGTGTGCATGTGCTGTGTCTCTGTTAGTGACTCTTTTGCTAGCAGTCATGCTTGTGTTGAGTGTGAGGGACAGACATCATTAAATTAAATGTCCATCAGTGTCATGCTGCTAAGATTAATTGTGCAAACTTGGTTAGTGGAGTGGGACAGAGATCACCGGTCACCACTCTGTCAGCATCATTAGCAGCTAGGGAGGAGGTCCCGATTCACACGCTCTGCCCTGATTTTTCTTTCTTTCTCTTGCTCTTTTCTTTTTTTTTCTTGGTTGGAGGGGTTCATATGTGTGATTGCAAATGAAACAAGAGTATTAACAATGCTTGGCTGAATGCTAGAGACTGGTTCTCATACCACCCTGACTAATATAATTCGGTATTAAGCCTTTTGAGGGGAGTCTGTGTGCAGTCAGCCATTTTAGCTTTTTTTTTTCTTTTTTTTTTTTTGCTTCTTGTTCTTCAGTCTCAGAAATGATTTTGTTCTCCTGGAGGACTGAGAGCTGTCTAAGATTTCCTCAGTCTTGTCATAGCCTAAGATGGTTAGAGCTTCAGCGTTATAAAAATGGAGATGAACACGGTTGTTCAGATTCCTTTTCTGGTCTACAAGTGTGAGGGGTTTTTAAGCTTGCCAGTAGTGACACTTGAAGCTGCCGCATGGTTTCCTCCTTCCTCTTTTTTTCTCTCTTTCTTTTTCTTCTTTCTTTTAATTTAATGCTGTAGAGGGTGACTTGCCATCCATGAGAGATTGGTACATGATGTGTAAATTCAGTTCAGCATATGTTTCTTCATTATGAAACCACTAGCAGTCCCAGCTAACCATGGAGTTATGGGCCAGCAGGAGAAACATCCAGTAAGTATCACAAAACGCTGCTTGTGCTTTGACAGCACGTCATAGAGAGCTGCTTTAAAATGGGAATTATTGCTGCTTCTCATCAGGGAACACAGGGTTTTTAGGGGGCATAATAGCCTGCTTGGAGGAGGGGAGGGTAAGTTACAAGTGGCTTGTGCTTCCAATTTTGTTGTGATTTTGAAAAATTTTAAACAACCAACAGTTTGTTTAAAGCAAAATCACAAACATTGAGAAATGCCGGCCAGCTGATTTTTATAATAAAAAATTAAAGCTTGACAATTCATCTTTAACTTAATAGGTGAATAGATTTTTTTAAAATGCTTTTTAATAGTTGAATTTAATGAGAGATGATGAAAAGGTTATTGGGAACCGGTGTCTTGTAGTAAGGAATTCACATGGAGATTTGAGTGAGGGAGGGAGAGCTTTGATTTTTCATTTGCTAATAAAATGATTGGTGGGACTCCTCTGACTTCTTAACATGTTTTAATAAGAGATGAAAACACAGAATTTTTTTCAGTGTCACAAGTAATGCTTCTTTATAATTGATCCCATGAGTCAGCTATGCATTTGTCATGCTGAAATCCCACAGGCAGCTACCGCTGTTTGTGAGAAACACTTTTCTATGGCTGCCGCCAAGTCTGAGGCTCTTGTTACAGGAATGTGAGTTCTCACAGTGCTACTTTTATGTTACCATGCGGGAAGTTTTTGCCATCATGCTAATTCATATGTTTTATACATGTGTATGTATATCTAATCCCCAAAATGAAAATGCAGGAATTTAAGCCACTTGTATATAGTAATCTAAGTATTTTTGAAATGTCTACTTTCATATTTTCACATCTTAGCATCTAGGAGGTATTATGTTAGGGCACAGAATTATCTCGTATGTATTCTAAAAAGCCTAAGATGCTAAACTCAAAAATGGAGATAAATCGCTGAGGCTTCAAAAATTTACAGGCAGAAGGCCACGAGTTTAGAGTATGCGATGCTTAGGTTTAAGTGTATAACTTGGTTTTGTTCATCATTGTGAACAAAATCGTTTAAAGAATCCAAGAGCTCTTTTCGTGCGTGCGGTGACTACGACAGCATTACCTCACTCTTCCAAGGAGCTACAGGACGTTCTCGAGTCAGAGGCTGTGCTGGAAGCATGTTACCATGATGCTGTGCTTAGAGCCCAGGCCCCTCGTCATGAAATCCTTGTGGTACCTGACTAATTAAATCTCTTCGGACCAAGTCCAAAAAAAGACCAGCCTTATACTTAATTTCTCTAATAAGGAAGGTTGTTATAGAAAAGTGCCACTGTAGTTCGATTTTGCTAACAGGGCCTTTGAAGTGAGGCTCCTCCGTAGTCATGATTTTTTTCAAGTTAAAGTGAGAGTATTAAAGTGTACTTGAGGAACCTTAGAAGCAAAGTTTAAATCACAGGGTTTTTATGTACCTTTTTTATATATTCTTTCTCGAACCTAGGGAGAAAGTATTTATTAATAATAATATAATTTTATGAACAAAGAAAATTGTTAAAACTATTTTCTGATGAGGGAGGAAAAAGTATTACTAGATTTGTGAAAACACGTGGTTGGGACAGGTAATAGTAAATAGTGTGTAAACTATAGTGCCTCGTGTCCTATTGTGCAAATATACTTGTTTCCTGACCAGTACTTTATGTTTTACTGAAATTTGATGTAATGCTGTGACCAAAGTACCGTATTTTGCCTTCTATAATGAGCACCTTTTTTTGCCCAAATTTTTGAGAGGGAAGTGAGGATGTGCATTATACATGGGTATAATGATTACCTGCCAAGGGGATAATGATCCCGTGCACAATGCACACAAAAACATGGATGCGCATTATACGTGGCAAAATACGTATTTTGGTTAACACTAGCCATAACATAACTTCGAATCAAGCAATTTCTAGAAAACATGTGAGTGGTGTTTCCCATGATACTTTTGTTACAAATTGAAGTGCTAGAATTTGCCGTCCCAGACCATCATCACATGCGGCAGGGTAGGCAGCTTATGATATCAGGATCTTGCTATGTACTTGCTGATGAGTCCTTTGATTATCTAGACTTTGCTGTTTCATGAGCAGACCTTTAAGATTTTAGTTTATATGCAAGGAGTTGAATAGGAGAGTAATTGCTCTGGCTCTCATATAATAGGTGACTCAGAAAACCATTGTAGAGCAAAAATGAGTGAGAATGCCCTCTTTTGACCAATGGGGCTTTATGAACATAATGTCAGAGCTAATTTTAAATGAGTAAAATTTAGCGAATTCACAGATACTTCCGTTTTTGCTTCTTCAAAAAGTTTGTGACTTTTTAAGTGGCTTTGTTTCTTTGACTACAGAAGAAGGAAATGAGGTACTGAAAAGAAAAAAAAAGCATTACATTAGGGGCTTTTTAAAGCTATGGTTGGGCACAAGTAGTAAACTCAGTTATTCTACTTTGTCAGAATCTTCAGAGCTTACAGGCTTTTTTTATTCTTTATTCATTTTCTGTGTAGCTCAGTGTGTATCCCAGTTGCTGGTACATGGTAGTTGTACAATAAATACTGTTGAATTTCTCTTTTAATTGAATTTTTGGATTAGTGAAGTCTCATTTACCCTTTAAAGTAGTAAATTTTACATATTTTATCACATCTCCCCCTACCACACACACATATATATATGTATATAGATATAGATATAGATGATATAGATATAGGCAGCTGATAATACTGAGATGAATACCTACCCATGTGTCATGCACAGTGTAGCCAACACTGGGCTGTATTGTTTTATTCTTTTAGTTATTGAGTGCCTTCAGTTCATCTTCAGAGGAACCTTGTGATTTTCTGAATTTTGAAGTTAAAGGAGATTATTGACATTTTTTTAAAAGGAATTATAAAACTGAATTACCCAAAAGACCCAGTAGAACACTAATTGTATAGACTGTTAATAGATGTTACATGAAGAAAGTTTTGTTTTGTTTTTTTAAGATTTTATTTATTTATTTTTAGAGAGAGGGGAAGGGAGAGAGAAAGAGAGGAAAGGAAGAGAAACATCAATGTATGGCCTCTCACATGGTTCTGGCCCACAACCCAGGCATGTGCCCTGACTGGGAATCAAACTGGCGACCCTTTGGTTTGCAGCCTGGGCTCAATCCATTGAGCTACAGCAGCCAGGGCCCATGAAGAAAATTTTATAGGCCCAATCAGTTGGGGGAAAACCTTGGGATAACACTAGAGGTGTCATCACTCTATTTACCAACCATTTGGTTTTGTTTTGTTTTTTTTAATCCTCACCTGAAGCTATGTTTATTGACTTTAGAGAGGGAAAACAGACAGACATCAATGTGAGAAACATTGATGGGTTGGCTCCTGTAGGCACCTGGACTGGGGCTTGAACCTACAACCTAAGTATGTGGTCTAACCTTGGATTAAACCCGCAACATTTTTTGGTGTATGGGACGACGCTCCAACCAACCGAGCCACCAGGCCCTAGGACTCAGCCATTTTGTACTTTTTCCTGCATCCCCCCCACTCCCTTTTTTGTTGTGCCTGCTTCAGATTATCTAATGGAAATAGTATTCCTTAAGCATGCTTTTAAAAATTCTGCACTAGAGGATGTCTTTGAAACTTTGTAAATTAAAACAAAATGAATCACTTAAATCAATTTGATACTATCCAAACTGATCATTTACTTTCTAATTGTACATTTTTTATAGAAATTATTATGTAGTATGGAATACTTATTATATAAGTCAAACCTCAGTGACGATTAAGTAATACTTTCAAAAGAGGTGTACATAAGAAAATGCCTTACTTAAATATAGGGGATAAACAGCAATAGCTGTCACTTATTGGGCACCTATTGGGACAGTCACTATGTTACATATTATCTGACTTAATAATTACAAGAATCTTCTAAAGAAAGTTGTATTATCACCTTTTCTGGTGATAATAAGACTGAGGCTTAGCAAGATTTAAAAAAAAATTTTTTTCCCAAAGCAATAGTTAGTGGTAGAGCCGTCATCATTGGAACCGAGGGTTGTTGGATTTCACAGTCCTTCTGTAACCATAAACCTACACTGTTTCTCCTTCTGTGGCCAAACTTCGTCCCAGTCAGGTGTGTAGATTTAGATTTGTGAGAGCTGGTATTAACTAATAAGACATGGCTTACCAAAAAAGATCTTGTTCTTCTCCTGTGACTCTGTTTTGCTTGGCACAGGGGACATTCCAAGCACTGAATATAAAAAAAACAATAATGTCATGATCAAAATTACTTTCTAAAACTGACAAAAATAATTTAGAAAACTACTTATTGACAGATACAATTAATGAAGCATCTGTCCTTTTTGATATTACCTTGAGACTTGAGTTGGGATGATCAGGAATAAACACCATTTAGCCCATTTCCTTCGTCCTTCTGCTTTTTTGTGTTTGGCTGTATCACATACCTTCTTGTTTCGCTGCTTAACTCTTTAAGCATAGACACAATGCCTCAGCTTTCTCGGTTCCCTGTTAACTTCTGACCTCGACCACCTGTGTTCTTTTGGAAGCACTAAGTTTTGCCATTTCGTCTACTATTCCTGCTTTAGTGAAGTCTGCATCTGTCACGGAGCCCAGCTTCAGTTCATGATCACCTCACTGACGTCCAGACTAACCGTGGCTCATCTGTAGCGATAAATATCAGTTTCATCATTTCAGAAGTTTCTTAACCAAGAAGCATGAAGCACAGCATGGAGAAGCATATGTTGAAAATCCTGTTGATCACAAAGGTCCTCTATCATGTGCAGTCTCTCCTTTATGAACACATTTTTTGCCCAAACTATGCTTTTTTTAAAACTTTAGGACGAGATGATCTGATTACAGACACTTTAGGCTCACTTTCTTTTCTTCTTTCCCAGCTTGTAGTGCTCTTTGCTTAACTTTCACTTGCTCCTTGTCTCTTCATATTCATGCTTTCCTCTCTTTGGTTCTCAGTCCGGCACTCAATCCACTGAGCCACCCCAGCCAGGGCGTTCCTTCCCTAAATAATGATTTCGTGGCACTTAATATGTAATGTTTAATTTTATTAATTCTTTTAGTTGGTGATTTTAAATTGGTTTGGTCTTTACAGTTAGATGAGAAATCATATCTTGAGTGGATCTCTCCACCTTCCTCATGTTATGTATTTAGCATATGGTTGGAATCCAGAACTGTTAACTGTTTGAGAATACAATACAGACAAGGATTTTCTAGGATGGAAGAATAACATGTGAGGGTCCAAAGGAGGACAGTGTGGAAGGACATGAAGAATCAGAAGGTCATGGGAAAAATAATGAGATAATCACTATGGAATGGATTATGTTAGGGAGAGCAGGTTGAAACAGGTGATGGAGAGGAAGATGTTAGGATACCTGACAAGTTAATGACCACAATTTGGGGATCCAGCAAAGGAGTATAATCCCCTCTTCCTCTCCACCCACATTCTTCCTTCTCTTTCTATCTTTAACTAGAAGGGGCTTAAGAAAACTCAATTTTTTTAAAAATTGTTTTTATCCACCATGACAATTTGACCTTGTCTGTAAACAATGAGTACAGTGTCTCTTTAATATAATTGGATTGATTCATTGTTCTTAGCAATGTCGAAAATAGCGCCAAGATTAATTATAGATGTTGGGTTATTCCTCTTTTAGGTTAAGACTCTACCTTTTCTTTATCGAATCTTTACTTTGTTTATAATGATAGATACATTTCCTGAGATGAAATAAACTTACCTCTTGGGGAGGTTTTCCACCATGCTAGCTAGCAGAGAGGCAGAAGAGGAAGCAATATCCTGTTGTTTTATTCAAGGACAAGGTCATCTTGCCTTGGATTTGGGCCAAGAAACCCTGGCAACAAATGATAGATCTGTTTACCCTGTTAGAAGTGAAGAAATATATTTTAGAAACTTTCTAGTGCGTTCCATGTATATGTATAGAAAAAACTCTAGTTCATTGTAGGACAAAATGAAGAAAAATCATTCCTTTTATTCAAAAAAGAAGTGTACACTTTTGCTTTTAAATACTGTTTAGTAGTTGTCCATTTAAAAACAGAACTATATAAAATTTTTAAAAAGATTCATGAAACAAAGAATGGTCAGCTTATAAAAAAAGAGTGCTCAAAATACATCATTAGAAACTCAATTATTCTCCTCTATTTAACCATAGTAAGACCACTAACCTTTTTCTCTCACTTAAAATCTATTTTATATACTTGAAATACTGCTCTTTAATTTGCACCAGTATCGTCGCTCTGTAAAGTCGGTCATGTATACATAATTATCTGTGAAATATAATCTGAGG
>VMDR010032488.1:0-11690 GCA_007922815.1 Macrotus californicus
TTTTCTCTTGCTGCTTTTAAGATTCTCTCTCTATCTTTCATCTTGGGTAATGTAATTATGATGTGCCTTGGTGTGTTCCTCCTTGGGTCCAACTTCTTTGGGACTCTCTGAGCTTCCTGGACTCCCTGGAAGCCTATTTTCTTTGCCAGGCTGGGGAAGTTCTTCTTCCTTATTTGTTCAAATAAGTTTTCAATTTCTTGCTCTTTCTCTTCTCCTTATGGCACCCCTATGATTTGGATATTGGAACAATTAAAGATATCCTGGAGGTTCCTAAACCTCTCCTCGTTTTTTTGAATTCTTGTTTCTCCATTGTGTTCTGGTTGAATGTTTCTTTCTTTCTTCTGGTCCACACCATTGATTTAAGTCCCGGTTTTCTTCCCATCCCTGTTGATGTGTTGTACATTTTTCTTCATTTCCCTTATTGTAGCCTTCATTTGTTCATCTAATTTGTGATGAAATTCAATTAAGTCTGTGAGCATCCTGATTACCAGTGTTTTGAACTGTGGATCTGATAGGTTGGCTATCTCTTCATCATTTAGTTGTATTTTTTCTGGAGCTTTGATCTGTTCTTTCATTTGAGCCATTTTTGTTGTCTTGGTGCACCTGTTACATATAAGGGGTGCAGCCTTAGGTGCTCACCAGGGCGGGGCAACTATGGGGAACCTATTCCTGGATGATGTGACCCATGACTCAGCTCTGGTTCTGAAAGCAGTCCACATGCATGTGGTGTGTAGGTGACACCTTTGGATAGGTTTCCCACAGGGAATCAGACATGCACTGTACCTAGCCCACTTTAAAAAACTTGCTCTTGCAAAAAACTCCCTCACCTGGAATGGAGACAGCAGAAGTTTACTTTGACTTGGGCCAGACTTCCAGAGTATATGTGTAACTAGCTCAGCCTCCTCTCCACTTTGTATTTTATCTTTGAAGCGATCAGCAACATTCTTTTCTTTGCTATCTATAATATTTAACCACCTAAAACAAACATATGCATAGTAAATGAGGACTATCCTGAATGTAATGGACCTGGAGTATCAATAAGAGCCTGTCGAGGCAAGGGGTCTGGTCCCCTCTCTCTTGATCATTGAGAGATCGGCCACCCATTCTTTTTCCCCACTGGATTTCTTTAGTCCGTGTGAATTTTTTGTCACTTTTCCGGGGATATAAGACAAGCATTCACAACAACACGTGGTCCTGCCTGATGGGACTGCAACATCTGGCGCCCAGGAACAGGGACAACTAGAGGCTTCGAGCCGCAGTTGTGGAACCAACACACCAAAGCGGTGGAAATGCGTGCATCAGCCCAGGTAAGGGCCAACGATACCGAGGCTTCTTGGTAAGGTCATGGGGTATGTTGGCATTCAGAGAAAAGGGATTTCTTCCTAGGTCTCCCTCTTGCAATCACATTATTTCTGCGTTATTTCTGCATTATCTCTGCGTTATTTCTGCGTTATTTCCGTACCCTCTTTAGTAAGCAGGAATCTTGCTATCTCTCTCAAGCATCCATCCACATGGCGCAACCCCCACCTAGGTCTCAGCTTGGGAGAAAGAGCAAAGATTTTCCCTCTAATCAGCATTTGAGACAGTAGCTGGTTAAAGGGCTTTTTACAAGCGTTTCAGCAAATCCTTTGTTTCAAGCCACCTTTTGCGGTCCTTTTGATATAGCCTCTTCCCCTCTGTCTGCCTGCATCAGGAAAAGAGGATAGTCAATGAGCGTTTCGGCTTTGATGGGACTCCAAGGATCGCTTTCCAGAAGAATTCAGTGTTAGTTACAGATTTTGTATGAGAGCTTTTGGCATTTGCCAAGCTCTGAAGATAAAAGGCACTTCCTCCCTTCAGCTCGAGAAATCGAGTGTTCCCACGTGAGTCAGAGCCTTGCGAGGGTGTCTGGGATCAATTCCCGAGACATGCAGGGCCCTTATAGGGACCTCCAAAACAACTTAATTAAGCTTCTGGCTCATCCGGGGAAGCACGATATAAATAAAGGTTGGTCACCTAGTGCTTGGAGCCGCCCCTTGCAGTTCTAGATGCCTGGGGAGGACCTGAGACCCATAAGCAGGGTTGGGGTATGAGACCCTCTCCCTGACTGTCTTTCACCAACAGTACATCTCAACCCACCACACTATATTCCCTAGTAGCTAATTAATTAGGGTCCAGCACAGGCGATGGGGTCTGGGAAGGACAATGGTCAAAAGCGAATAAAAATATTTCAATAAAAAATGGATTCTGGTTTATCTAAACAGTAGAAAGTTTACCTGCACTGTTACAACAGCTCCTCAGGGGGGCGGGATGTAAGATAAAGAAAAAACATCTTGCTCTGTTTCTGCGAACTATAAAGAAATACTACCCTGCTTTTCCTGACAAAGGAACCTTAAATATTAAGATCTGGGAGGAGGCAGGCGATAAATTAAAAACTTTACAGGACAGTGGTGTTCCTATTGGAGCTCAAAACTTACTAACTTGGGGACTGGTTAGGACTGCTCTTATGCCCATATGGGCCAAGAATACAGAGCTAGTCACAGAAGAGGCTAAGGAGTCTAGTTCAGAGAAGGAAGTCTTATATGACTCAGCAGTAGAACTAGCCAAGAGAGTTGCACCTACAGCCCCACCGGAGGACCTGCCTCACAGCCGCTGCTCCTTACCTCGGCTCTGCTCGGGAGTGCTCCTCCTCGGGAGTGCTCCTACCTCGGGAGTGCTCCTCCTCGCTGGATGATTCACCACCAAGAGAACCAAAAATTTTAGAAAAATATCCTGTGGGGGCCATGCGACAGTGCCTTTGGCAAGCAGCGGAGGCTGGGGATAGATGCCCTTTTGGCTTTCCCCATTATAGTTAAGGGTCTAAGAAATGTCCATGAGCCCCTTCCTTTTTCCCTCTACAAAGATCTAAAGAAGAGCATTAAAGAAAATGGGCTTCAGTCTCACTATACTAATGGGCTATTTCAAGCCATCACTGACAGCTACAGATGGCCCCTTGTGACTGGATTGGCCTAGCCAGGACAGTCTTAACCCCAGCCCGATTTACAATCTGGCATTCAGAGTACTTTCAGCGAGCTAACCACCAAGCAGCCGAAAATGCACAAACGAATAATCTGGTCACCCTCTCTATGTTACTTGGGTCTGATGATTTTGCTATTGCTGTGGACCAAGCCAGGCTTGATCCTCAGGATTTTACTCAAAGTGCTCAAATTGCCCTCAGGGTCATGAAGGCTGGGACTGACTCTCAGGCCAAGGAAACTTCTTCCTTTGTCAATGTTTGTCTGGGTGCTACGGCGGCATATATTGACTTTATTGATCGCCTACAGGAAGCTATTGATAGACAAATAGATAATGACAAAGCAGCCAAAACTCTTTTGTGGCAGCCAGCTTATGAGAATGCTAACAAGGACTGCAGGGCCATTATAGGACCCTTGCGAACTACTACCGGAGAAATCAGTGAGTTTGTCAAGGCTTGCCAAGATGTTGGCACAGAGCAGCACAAGGCTTCTCTTTTCGCTGCTACAATTAGGGGAGATTCCAGGTGTTACAATTGTGGAAATCCTTGTCACCTGCCCAGAGACTGTCCTTCCACATTAAAAAGGGGGAAGAAATAATGGCAAGCTTCCCCCCAAAAGGTTGTCCACGCTGTGGCAAAGGCAGACATTGGGCAAGTGAATGCCACTCTAAATTTGACAAAAACAGCAAGCCCATTCAGGGAAACTTCCAAGGGGGTGCCTGCTCCAGCATCCCAAACCCCAGTCGGATCTTTCAGAGCAGCAATCAGGGCTTTCAGAGCAGCAATCAGGATCAGGGGATCCAAGGAAATGCACAGTTTCCGACCTTCGTGCAGCCACCCTCGAAAGTGTCAACAGCAAGCTCGTCTTAAAGGAACAGGATCAAATAGTTACAGCTCCCACTAGTGTCTGGGGACATTTACCCCCAGGAATGGTTGGTTTAATTTTAGGGAGATCCAGTGTTACTACCAAAGGCATTTTTGTTCAGCTAGGGGTCATTGACTCAGATTGTCAAGGGGAAATTAAAATCATGCTTAAAGCTTCTGGCTATCATATTTCTTCTCAAACGCGTATTGTCCAGTTGATCCTACTCACCTACATAACCTCAAACACTCAAAATGCAATGAGGGGAGAAGGAGGCTTCAGTAGTACAGACAATCAATCAGTCTTTTGGACAGAATCAATTAAGTTAAACAAACCAATCTTACAAGTAAGGGTAAAAGATAAGAGCTTTCACGGCCTCATAGATACGGAGCCCACATCTCTGTTATCTCAAAACAGTTTTGGCTTCCTGAATGGCCTCTAACAGACAGCGGAACGCCTGTCACAGGTGTAGGAGAAGTTTCTCAACCACAAGTCAGTGCGTGGCCTCTTAAATGTTATGGGCCAGAGGGACAGGTAGGGAGAATTCAGCCATATATCTTGCCTATGCCCCTTAATATTTGGGGCCGTGATCTCCTCAGTCAGTGGGGAATGCAAATCTCTCTGCCACCTTTTCCCCTAGTGACCACTGCTCATATAGCTCCACTACTGCATACCTGGCTCTCTGACATGCCGGTATGGGTTAATCAGTGGCCACTTAAGGGAGAGCTACTTGAGCAGACCCCCCTTTTAGTTAAACAACAATTAGAAGCCGGTCATATTGACCCCTCTACCATCCCTTGGAATACGCCTATTTTTGTTGTACCAAAGAAATCTGGCAAATGATGGCTTATTCACGATTTAAGAAAAATCAACGAATCCCTCCAGTCAATGGGCACTTTATAGCCAGGAGTCCCTAATCTAGCTTGCATTCCAAAGAATTGGCCACTGTTAGTTATTGACCTAAAGGATTGCTTCTTTACAATCCCTTTAGCAGATAGGGATCAGGAGCGTTTTGCATTTTCTCTTCCAGTCATTAACAATTCTCAGCCTTTGCAGCGATTCCAATGGAAAGTTTTGCCTCAGGGAATGCTTAACAGCCCAACTATCTGCCAACATTTCGTTTGTACTGCCATTCAACCAGTAAGAGATCAATTTCCTGATTCAATTATCTATCATTATATGGATGATATCTTGATCGCAGCTCCTTCACAAGATATTCTAGCAAAGACCACTTCCTTTCTTAAAAATTCTGTTTCCTCTGCTGGACTAGTAATAGCTCCAGAGAAAATCCAGAATTCAGAGCCTTGGAAATATTTAGGCTATATCCTTTTTAACAGGACAATTCGGCCCCAAGTACTTCAAATCATTCCACCCAAGGATTTAACTCTTAATCGCCTCCAACAACTCCTGGGAGAAATCAACTGGGTGCGACCCAGCCTTGGAATACCTACCCAACAATTAACTCATTTATTTAATGCCCTAAAAGGGGAACCAGATCTTAATTCCTCTAGAAAATTATCTCCTGAGGCCCTACAGGAACTAACTACAGTAAATCAGCATATTCAGCAGTGACAATTAACTAGAATTAATCTACAATTCCCTGTCTGACTTTTCTGTTTTCCAACCTTAGGCACCCCAACAGGTCTTATAAAACAACTGTCACCCCACATAAATATGATAGAATGGCTTTTTCTGCCTCATCAGCCACAACGCACTATCACCACCTATGTAACTGTGTTGTGCCATCTTATTATAAAAGGGCGTGAGCGAACACAGCAGTTATTTGGATATGATCCTGCTTTTATTCACTTCCCCTTAGCTCTAATCTATTTGCAACAATTAGCGGCTGTCTTTGGAATTTCAGTGTGCCATAGCTGACTTTGTAGGAGGACTAGAAATTAACCTGCCCTCAGATAGGCTGCTTCAAAACATTCCCTTCCTTCAAATAAGGCTTGCAGAGAAAGTTAGTCCAACACCAATAACTGGGGCAAAAACTGTGTTTCTTGATGGGTCCGGCAAGACCAGTCGAGCTGCTATTATCTGGCAAGAAAGAGATTACTGGAGGAATTTTGTGTCCTCAGGACATTCCTCTACTCAAAGGGCCGAGCTTTTCCCTGCAATCATGGCCCTGCGGCAATGGCCCCAGGAAGCTTTGAATATAGTCTGTGACTCAGGATATACTGTTTATACTATTCTACATCTGGATCAGGCACTAATTAAGACTTCCATTGACCCCAATCTACTTAACTTGTTTTTGACCCTGCAGTCCCTCCTTGACAAGTGAGGACACCCCCTCTTTATTACTCATATTTGATCCCATTTGGGCCTGCCTGGCCCCCTGGTGGATGGTAACAATAAGGCAGATGCCTTAGTTACTGTCCTCATTGCATTCCAGCAAGCAAAGGCTTCTCATCAGTTTTTTCATCAAAAGAGCCAGGCACTCCGAAAACAATTTGACATTCCTCATTCCCAAGCTAAGCAAATTATTAAAGAGTGCCCTGATTGCCAAGCCCTTACCAAGGCACCCCCATCTACAGGAGTTAATCCTCGAGGACTAAAATCTCAAACAATCTGGCAAACAGATGTCACCCATTACGCTCCCTTTGGGAAGTTTAAATATGTTCACATCTCTATTGATACCTATTCCAGCACTTTACATGCATATGCTTTAACAGGAGCATCTGCTAAAAACATACAAGCCCATTGGCTTGAAGTCTTTAGGCATTTAGGATGGCTTCAGCAAATTAAAACTGATAATGGCCCTGGATACCTAGTTCATTCCACCCAGGTCTTCCTTCAGCTTTGGAATATCCAACATAGAACAGGAATCCCTTACAATCTAACTGGTCAGGCAATTGTAGAGCAGGCTCCTCATACCTTTAAAAATCTCCTCAAAAAACAAAAAAGGGGGAGTCATGAGTCCTCCCAAAAAAACTTGACTATGCTAGCCATGTTTACTTATAATTTCCTAAATTGTGATGAATCTCTCCGTACTCCAATTGAAAAACATTTTCAGACAAATGAATCAAAACCACCTTACCCTCAGGTTTTATATAGAGATCCATTAGGAGACGGCACTTGGCAGGGCCCTGTAGACCTCTTAACATGGGGAAGAGGATATGCTTGTGTTTCCTTTCCTACAGGTCCTGTCTGGCTGCCAGGCAAAAGAATAAAGCCTTATCATGAGCGGAATAGACACCAAGCTCCACCACCTGGAGGCAAGAACCAATCAACTGACAGACCAGATGGCTCTGCTGACCCTGAACAACCAGAACAGGACCAAACACCCACAGTGTTGCTCACGGATGTGGGTCCGCCAATGGAGGATGGGGCTCACCGGATAGCAGGGGCCAAGGCTCAGACTCCTCCTGAAGAGAACCACTACCCCCCGATGTCCCATGATGTCCCTTTTAGGTGACCCCCACAGCATGGGGGAACATTAAGGCTCTTAATGTTCCAGCCAAGAAGATTCTTACTGAAACAAAGGTAGAAGATACCCCAGAAAACAGGTTTCTCACTTACCTAGCAGTGCTCTCAGGCAATTCGGCTAAAACTTTGCTTTTAATTGCTATTATACTTTGCCTAGGGGGGCAGGGCCTAGCTACAGAGGTTAATTACTCTTATATCTATTGGGGCCACATTATTGATCCACCAGTATTTAAACTACATACCTGGTGGAATGTTGAGCCTCCCTTTTCCACTAATGATACTCAGTGAATGGGAGGAGTGTGGATGCCCCCTGATGGCCCACTAGAAGAAAACAAACACTGGATACCGGTGCCAGAAAATACTATTTATGCTGCCAAGCACTTGACAGTTTGTTTCTCTCTTCTTACTGACACCTTATGCTTTCCCTTAAAGGAACAACTTCATGCTGCACACAAAGAACAATGCAGTGATCACTACCAGCTCTCCATGGTAGCCACGGTTCGCCTGCATACCCAAGAGGTGGTTTACCATACTTTCAACCCCCCTCTAGTTCCTCCTTGTACCCTAGATGCTAGCCGTAATTACTCAGTCTTCTGGTCCTTATGCCACAGACCAAATGCCATCATTACATTTCTCCCCAAAAGTCCTTTTGTAGTAGAGAATTGGGGAGCTAACTGGAAAATTTTAGCTAAGCGTGATACAATAACAGTTCCCGCTCAGCCCCAACGACTATATACTAATGTGTGGTGGGAGGGGCCCGGCACTGGGGCACCTTTTATCAGAATTGTTTCTCCCAACCACACTAGCCCATGGCTTTATAACTCGTGGAAAATGGGCTTGCCTTTTATTACTAGGAAGCATTTATGTATAAAAATTGGTTGTGACCCTAAGCATGCTCTGGGATGTATATACCAGATTGACCCTCCAGAGCAAGATTGGGTCACGGTTTGTACCTCACATCCCTTCCTATTTTTAGCAACCCCAGGAACAGCCTAAGTCTTTTATAATGAATCAGTGAAGATTGATTCTCTGCATGTCCCTGCCAGCTCCATATATGCCAGCTGCCTTACTCATTTCAATATTACTCAGTTAAATCTCACTATAATTTATATAGTTAGAAGAGAAGCTCAAGTATGGGTGCCAGTTGATGTGACCAGAGAATGGGAGGATCCCAATGGCATAGTAGCCCTTAACAATGCACTGGCCTCTATACGAGTCCGATGCTTCGTCAGGACCCTAATTGCATTCATTGTCTCTGCTATAGTTATTGCAGCCACTGCTGCCACGGCAACTGCCGCCCATGTTGACTCAGTTCAAACTGTTCATACTGTTGATGTTCTCTTAACCAATACTACTTTAGAAATGCTTCAACAGGCCGAGATTGATCAAGAGATCCTGACTCTCCTTTCTGCAGTTGAATCAGCACTCGACTGGATTGGCCAATGTCAGGACACACTAGTGACCCACCAACAGCTGACCTTTGACCCAGGATTCTCCAAGCTGTGTGTCACCTCACTCCAGTGGAATTCCACCCAGTATTCCTGGAGCGATATTCAACACTGCCTAAGAGGGGCCTTTTCTACTAACTTAAAAGGACAAATTGATAAATTGCAGCTAGAATTACATCAGCAGCTGCAGGATGTTCAACGCTTGACTAAGCAAGAGGTTTTTTGAACCCTCCGTGACAATCTTGGATGGCTAGACCCCAAAAAATGGTTTTATGGACTCAACCTGAGAGTGTGGGTCTTTGGAGCTGCTGGTTGTTTACTGGTTCTAATAATGCTTTGTGTACTTTGCTGTATTTGCAAATTATTTTCCCAGAGTCGTGAAAGGGACCAGCAAGTAGCAAGCTTTGTCTGATCTACAGTGGTCCTAGCTAAAAGTAAAAGGAGAAATATAGGGGACAATTCAACCTGGCAATGGCAATTGTAGCCTCATAACTAAAATCAAAGGGGGGATTATGGGGAACCTATTTGTGTGTGATGTGACCCGTGACTCAGCTCTGGATCTGAATGCAGTCCAGATGTGTGTGGTGTGCAGGTGACATCTGTGGATAGGACTCCCATGGGGAGTCAGACATGCATTGTACCTAGGCTGCTTTAAAAAACTTGCTCTTGCAAAAAACTCCCTCACCTGGAATGGAGACAGCAGAAGTTTACTTTGACTTGGGCCAGACTTCCAGAGTATATGTGTAACTAGCTCAGCCTCCTCTCCACTTTGTATTTTATCTTTGAAATGATCAGTAACATTCTTTTCTTTGCTATCTATAATAGTTAACCACCTAAAACAAACGTATGCATAGTAAATGAGGACTATCCTGAATGTAATGAACCTGGAGTATCAATAAAAGCCTGTCGAAGCAAGGGGTCTGGGCCCCTCTCTCTTGATCATTGAGAGATTGGCCACCCATTCTTTTTCCCCACTGGATTTCTTTACTCCACGTGAATTTGTCCGGGGATATAGGACAAGCATTCCACAACAACACATGGTCCTGCCATACGGGACTGCAATAGGCAACCACGTCGCTGCGTTGTGATGCTGTTTGTGGGGGAGGGGTCCGAGAGGGAATAATGCCGCTTGCTCCGCTCTCTGCCAGTTTTCAGTGACTTTCCACGCTACCCACGGTCACATTGGGCTCTTATGATGCTGATTCCCGGGTAGGTGGGCTTCTGTACGTTCTAGGTCCCTGTGGTTCTCTCCAATGAGCTCTCCTGTGAGGCTGGGCGTTTCTCCCTCTGCTGCCGTCTCAACCCCCACAGGAGTTTTCAGTCAGAGGCTTTGAGGCTTTATATTCCCGCACTGGAAATCTGGATTGTGGAGTCTGTCTCACTCCGCAGTTGTTCCTCCTGGTTTATCCGAATGTGAAAGTGGGACGGCCTGATCTGCCCGCAGCCACCTTGCCCGGTCTGCCGGCTGCACCTTGCTCATCCCAATCCATGATCCACGAGCTGCCACCCTGTTGTGAGTCCTCTCCGCCTGGCTGCCTGTCTCCGCCCCTCCTACTGGTCTGCATGAATGTTTCTTCTTTAACTCCTTGGTTGTTGGACTTCCATACAGTTCGATTTTCTGTCAGTTCTGGTTGTTTTTTGTTTTAAAATTTGTTGTTGTCCTTCTTTTGGTTGTACGAGGAGGCACAGTGTCTCTACCTTCACCTCCATCTTGGCCAGAAATCCAAAAAACAAACCTATTAGTAGTCTAAGGTTAAACATGTGATCAGAAAAATAAGATTTGTAATCCAGCTATGAAAATCTTGTCAAAATGTGAGGAAGCTGAATAAACAAGGAGGGGGATGGAGTCTCAGTAAAAGTTGCCTAGACTTGGGGAAAAGGCCAGTAGGCATTGGCATTACCAGTTCTTGACTTTTTATGCCTCTATGTTCCCTCCTTCCTTAAGTTCCATAAATTCAGTATATATGAAAAGGACTCAAAAAATAAATTTGTTTATAAAAAGTTGTGTATTTATTCTTACATGTTTAAACTTCAGTCATCTTCAACATACTCTCCATTTGATATGATACACCGATCAAGACATTTTTTTCCATGGCTCAAAACAGTTTTATTTTTTTAATATATTTTATTGATTATGCTATCACAGTTGTCCCATCTTCCCCCACCCTCCACCCTGCTCACCGCTTCCCCCCACACTCCCTCTCTTCAGTTCATGTCCATGGGTCATATATATGAGTTCTTTGGCTTCTACGTTTCCTATACTATTCTTAACCTCCCCCTGTCTGTCTTCTACCTACCATTTAGGCTTCTTGTTCCCTGTACCTTTTCCCCCTCTCTCCCCACCCACTCCCCTGATGATAACTCTCCGTGTGATCTCCATTTCTGTGATTTTGTTCCTGTTCTAGTTGTTTGCTTAGATTGTTTTTGTTTCTGTTTTAGGTTCAGTTGTTAATAGCTGTGAGTTTGTTGTCATTTTACTGTTCCTATTTTTGATCTTCTTTTTCTTAGATAAGTCTCTTTAACATTTCATATAATAAGGACTTGGTGATGATGAACTCCTTGAACTTGACCTTATCTGGGAAGCACTTTGTCTGCCCTTCCATTCTAAATGATAGCTTGGCTGGATAGAGTAATCTTGGATGTAGGTCCTTGTCTTTCATGACTTGGAATATTTCTTTCCAATCCCTTCTTGCCTGCAAGGTTTCTTTTGAGAAATCAGCTGACAGTCTGATGGGCACTCCTTTGTAGGGTACTGTCTCCTTTTCTCTTGCTGCTTTTAAGATTCTCTCTCTATCTTTCATCTTGGGTAATGTAATTATGATGTGCCTTGGTGTGTTCCTCCTTGGGTCCAACTTCTTTGGGACTCTCTGAGCTTCCTGGACTCCCTGGAAGCCTATTTTCTTTGCCAGGCTGGGGAAGTTCTTCTTCCTTATTTGTTCAAATAAGTTTTCAATTTCTT